>JAFFZH010010287.1:0-71346 GCA_018420115.1 Euura saliciscinereae | reverse complement strand
ACTTCAACTGACTTCAGCTGACTTCAATTGACTTCAGCTGACTTCAACTGACTTCAACTGACTTTTCGGCAAGGTGTACACCTGACTTCAAGAGTGGTTAACCCCTCGTTTGATATCAATGGTAATACATTACCTGTGGAGTTCGATCAATTCGTTATCCATAACGATTTTGATAAGAATCGGAAACAAACGAGATCGTAATTCTTTTTTCGAATGCTTCAAGTGAACGTCAATTAAAGCCTGCAATATTGTTCTCAAGTCGATTTTGTTCTGATACCAAACTTTGCTTGCTTGAAATAGTAGACATTTTATGGATCTTGTCAATTGGGGTAATGCCAAATTATCTGTACTTGACCAATCTTCCAGTCTCTCTGCATTAAAAACAATACGAATTAGCACCATAAGAGAATTGGACGAAATAGCTCTGTGTTTGCGCAGATTTCTCCAACCATAAGCACACAATTATCTCAAACTAGATTCTCTTATAACAGTGCTGAAGCATTTCAAGCTCAACGCTACCCTCGATATCAGTGCCCATATTCTATATAATTTGACTCATTCCCTGTGGCATGTTCAATAGGATCGAAAACCAATTTCAAAAATGACCCGTTTCTCCAACTTCTTAGAGCATGGCTTGCAATCCTTTAAACTTTTTGTTATCTTTTATTCAGTCAAGTTCCAAGTTTAATGCTTTAGGAAGTAGAATTTTTAGTTTGCCTAATCATTCCCAAAATTTAAATATCACTTGTGACTGCTACCTTCATTATGTTAATATCGAGCAAAGCTCAGAACTAACAATGAGACTGAATGAACAAAATTAAGAGGAAAGTTATGTATGTTTCAATGGCTAAAATCAATCATGAAATTCGAGATACTGCCAATGTCAATACATACCAGTTAAATACAGAAGAACTCTCCGGGACGTATCTCGTGCAGAAATATGATTGCCGTTTGTGAAGTTTCTAGAAGAGAGCCATATGTAAACGTGACAAATGGCCAAATTTTGCTCCAAACATTTGGTATTTACTTGAACAGAGGTAAAATCTTCCTGCCTCTTCTTTAACTTGGCAAACGTTTTCGTCTCAGAGTAAGGAAAATTATCGATTAAATTTTTTTCGAACATACTCCTGAAGTTGTCATTGAACCAATCACCAATTGTGCGTATGCCACATTCATATTCAAATATGTCAACATATTCAACTAGAAGTTCCATGATTTTCATCATCGTGTTCAACAAGTGAGAAGCTTCATTGGTGATAACAAGATTGGACTGGATCGTTTCGTTCTGTTTTGGAGCAACTTCCATCCAACTTTCAATCATAAGTGGCATCAGGACTTGAATGAATTGTTTCAACTCCTCAAGATCCAAGTTGTTACCAACTTGGATATTCACATCTTGCCCTTTGCTCAAGTTTATCTGCCTAGTTTTCAGCTGATTTGTCCTGAAAACCGGCACATGTGTCGTATCTTCTTGGACACATACTGTTTCCTCGATTGAAAAATGCAAATCGTTATTGCTCGATTTCTCAAACTTCTTCACGTTGATCATCGACGTTAGTATATTGCCTAATCTACTCAGAACATTGATCCTCCACTTGACACTCGTCTGCTTGGAGTTTAGCGACGTTGTCAACTGTCTCTCTACCCTAGTGTCGGTTCTCAACTTAGAAATCATGTCTAAGAAGTTTGGCAAAACTTTGTGACTGTTTCGGGCCAATAATGAACCACAATTTTCAGCCAACACATCAAGAAACAAAAGAGAATCTTCCTTGATCGATGGATCTATGTGCGACATGGCACAACTCAGATACGAAATAACTATGTCGAAGAAGGGTTCGAGCTGATCATTGGATACAGGTTTCAAAATCAGATTCAGAGCTTTTAACGAATCTCTTCGAACGCTCTTCTCTCTGTCCAATGACAAGGCTGCGATACCTTGCAGCAACGAATGGAGTTGGGAGCTCAATATATTCATAGAATTTTGAGACAAAATATCTTTCAATCCTCTCACTGCCTCCTGACGCACGGAACTGTTGTAATGATGAAGTCGTGTTATGAGTTCCTGTGAGTAGAGTCAGAAATTAGTGACGAATAGCCTAGAAGCTATGTAATGTATGATGTAGTGTTTCTGTACGATATTGTATGCCATATACCTTTACGTTCAGATTCCTTCGGCTAACTATTTCCGAATCATTTTGTGTTTTCAACTGTTCTCTGATAAGAATTTTTTTCACTTTGAAAGATGTGTCAGTTACGTTAAGACCCTTTGGCAATTGATTTGGTTTAGTTTTTAGTTTCACTTTAGCCTTTTCAGACTTCAAGTTCTTCTTATGCCTGTGTCCTTTACCCATTTTGTGTCAACCGTCGAACACGTGGGTCTCTTTACTTACAAACAGTTAAGGTTGGGTTTCGAGTAAGTTACACATAACCTAACATACAGCTGTGATTCGAATGTTTTTTTAAAATTCGTTCCCAAGAAGTTCTACTCCTCGATCACATTAAACAATATTCAACGTTCCTTCCGATAAGCTGAGTGTTAGTAGGTATGCTGTTATTTTCGTCGGCAAAACGAGCGTGCCGCAATGGATAAAAACTACGGAGATCACAGAACGACTTAAAAGCCTCGTTCACATCTCGTCATCTGGACGCAGATCCAAAGTTCAAGCCAACGAGTGGATCTGCTCAGACGACTCTCACTGGCCAATAAGGGCCTCTGCTTGAGCCACGTGATCACTTATAGATGCTCATGAGACAGCGCCTTTATTAGAGTCCCTATACAGCAGCGTCTCGCCAATAGCTACCGATTAAGGGGATATGAAAGTCACGTGACCTCGATATGATTTACACTTGGAATTTTCAAACGCTATTTTCTCAGCCAAAACACATTCGATTGATGCGAAATTGATATCAGTGACGTAAAAAAACTCAATAAAGGGCTTGCCAATCGTGGATTTTCGAAAATCGAGACGTAATAACAGTTTTTTAACAATATTGTTCTGTAATCCAAGGAAGTGCTGCCTCTCTCCACGAGGGGCAGCACCTCCTTGGGTTACGGAACAATATTGTTACAGAAAATTCTGATTATGTCTTTCGATATTCGAAAATCCACGATTGGCAGGCCCTTCATTAAGGTTTTCTACGTCACTGATATCAATTTCACATCAATCGAATGTGTTTTGGCTGAGAAAATAGCGTTTGAAAATACCAAGTGTAAATCATATCGAAGTCACGTGACTTTCATTTCACCTCAATGATTGGTTCTTCGAAGTTCGCCAGAAAATTGTGGAAACGCGCGAGTATTTGGATACTAGAAGTGCAGAATACGCGATGAGTCAACATTTTTTGCGATAGTGAACTCTATTCAATGCACCAAATTGCAGAATAAGGTTGTATTCGTAGTTTTTGGCGTCATTGAATCGATTTTCATCACTACATGTCAGTTTTACGTATAATCACGTTGATTACAGTGAACAAAACCGAGCGTCAGAAAATTGGTTACAAAAAAGGACCTAAAAAACAACACTGATGCTCTTATGACATATAACTGCAAGGTATTAAATTTGAAAATTTAAAAAACGTGTCAAAATCGTGTGCCATGAAAGTTGGAATATTACCTATCCTACTGGTATTTGAAAATTCCCGCACAATATTACTTCGCCAGAAAATGGCGCCGAAAATAGAGGCGATCGACTGAACCGACCGAACTCTGTTTTATAGGAATCTAGCCTTCAACTCGAAGGCCCCGAGCGACTGAATTCCGAAACATTAGACGAATTTGTTAAAAGCTCAAGAATGACGTGAATGACTGTCTTCGATATTGTTTATTGAATGGACTACCTCGAGGCCGTGTCTGCTCGTCGCATATGAAAATCCCCTCCCCCTCACCGAGATCCCTGTGATTCCGGTGTGTGGTGAGCGCGAGCGGCGGCGATCAAGACGCGAGTGCGTTGGGAAAAGTAGGAAAAAGTTACGTCGGTTGATCAGTCGTCTGTTGTCTGTTGTCAGGACCCGTACGTCAGTCCATGGTAAAAATGGCCGAAGAGGGCAGGGTCTCAGCCGAGTCTGAGCCAAAGTGGCTCCTGACCAGTGTTATCAATGAGATATTCACGTCGCCTATAAACCTGATACTGGTTGGAATAATAGCGTTACTTATTTACAAAATATTTAAACACAAAACGAAAGTCGAAGAGCCAGCCCCGGTCGAACCAGAGTTACCGAAAATCAAACGGGACTTTACGGTCGAGCAGTTGAAACCGTACGATGGAAATGGTCCCGATAAAAGGATCCTGATGGCAGTCAACGGGAGTGTTTACGACGTCACGCGGGGACGCAGGTTCTACGGACCTGGTAATTTTTCCGCTTTCTTTTAACATCCACATTCCGAGATTACCGTACCTGTGTACAACTCGTTACTTCGAATGTCCCGTTCACACATACATATGCTTATCACCGGTCGGATATCGCTGCGTAAAACGATGACGAGCAATAATTAAAGTTTTTTTCAGTCGCAGTTGCATGACGACGCTTTTCTTTATCGCTGATATAATACCCGCATAAATTTCAATCGTAAAGAAAAAATATAAAAATGTCGTTGCATTTCCAGGTACGGAGTATTTTCTTCCGTTCTCAGATTATTGTCAATATTTTTGCGTATATCGAGCGTGACTCGGCTCCATCTCAAAGAGGGAGTCTGCTAGAATTCCTCACGGCTGACGGTTGTTTTTGTTGACCTTTACTGAAAATTGCGGGCCGGTAGACAAGTTCACCATACTGCCAACAACAGAACTGTAAATTGTCGTGGTGATCCATAGTTCGAAAATTTTACATATTGAATCAACGTCAATCAGGCGCAATTTTGGAAAATAAATTGCAACCATTCGTCCAAGCCCAAAATATACTTTATATGCATTAGGATTAACAGTTTTATTCACAGTCTTTCGCGATTCCATTTCGAAAACAAAAGTTTCTGAAAATCTGTAAGTTAGCATTGGATGTGGTACAATAGCGCACAAAAGCCAAGGTCACCAATTCTGGGTTTTCGTCGATCAAATTTCGGCTAAAACTTGATTTCACACATCCATATTCATTACTCATATTTAACATGGTGGCGACAGGGCGGGAAAACCTGGAATAGTCAGGGAATTCCGATAGTCGGGAAAAGTCAGGGAAAAGTCAGGGAATTCCATTGAGTCACAGGGAATTTTTTTTTCATGTCACAATTTTTGTGATTACTACATTCAGTCAGGCCTTTTAATTATTTGAATCTCGCTTGTGAAGACAATAATTTTTTATCTGCCTCCGTTTTTCCTTCTGACTGCCTACCCGCCAAAGTTTCCTATAGCCTTTAATAGTGATGAGTATCTCATACCTAAGATTGACATCAATTTTATGATTCCCCTGGAACAATTAAAATAATTTGCTTATGAAAATCATCTGGATTAGCTTAGAAAGGAGTAGGAAAAAATTGATTTTCGGGCGGAAAAAGTCAGGGAAAAGTCAGGGAATTTAATTCCACCTAAATTGTCGCCACCATGTATTACTATTGGGATGTTTAATGTATCGATACACCGTCTGGACGAACTACTGAGCATAGGTCGTTTTCATCATACAAATTTACTCGGACACATGAGCGACCTATCCAACATCCCAATAGGGTGCACAAACCTGCAACAGGTAGTCATAGCTTTGACACCGTCTTGATAGCCAGATCTCGTAGCTATGTCCATTTAAATGACTAATACGCGTTGGTCAGGATGAGTGAAATAATGAAAACGAAGCACCAGAGAATTCTCCAATATTCTGGTAATCATCATGGTTTTCTACCGTGTATGAATGTGCTCGAATATCCGTACGCATAACATTACCAAAGACAAATTAATTGTGCAACAGGCTGTCGATATTTTTTGCCATATGTATGAAGTTTTTTCTCTGTTTTATACACGATAATTGTTATAAATGTTGACTTGTTCTTTCCATCCTGCAGAGGGACCTTATGCGGCGTTTGCAGGCCGGGATGCTAGTCGTGGTCTTGCAACTTTTTCTGTCGTTCCTGGGACAGACGAATACGATGATCTGAGTGATTTCAACTCTGTGGAAATGGATTCTGTCAGGGAGTGGGAAGAACAGTTCAAAGGTTGACTCTTGAGACAATAACAAAACTCTATATTTTAATTGTTATTATTTCATGATGAATTCGTTGACGCTCGGGAGTCACCAGTCTCTTAGTTTATTACGTAGTTACCAAGAGTGACTCGTAACTCTTCCATCAGACGACGGTTCGCCGTGATTTAGCAATATTGGTCAACATTACTGCTGCCCTGCTACCTTACTTTGCGTGTTCACAAAAACAAGGCAGCAAAAATCGACATTGGTCTTGCATATGTCTGGGCCGTAGAACTTTATAAATTCAATGTTACGATTGAGTTTGTACTTAATGTCAAGATATCTGAAAAACCACAGAGCAAAACTATTCAGATAAAAATTCGAGTCTCCAGTGACTTTGCAGAGCTTTTTATTTATTTTTTTGCTCCTTACGTCATCTGTATCGAATATGTATCCATGAAAAATATGCAAAGGAGGAGCAGTTTCAGCACTTCGTTGATGTCACCACACTCTATATACGCAGCATATCTAACTTGCCTACTTTTAATTCACGTTCAACAAATTAAATTCATCGAATCAAAGGTCAATAGCTACACAATATCACTGTACTTGTAACTTGTATTCGGAGGTTCACAGATTCGAAATACTTGTAGATAAATTGACTCAACGAAGAACTGTGTGTTTGGTAAATGATCCATGTAATAACTAACTAGATTGAAATATTTTTTTCAGAAAAATACGATTACGTCGGCCGACTTTTGAAGCCTGGTGAATTGCCCACAAATTATTCGGATGAAGAAGAGGAAGGCAGCCAACAAGAAGCTGAAGGCAAATCAAAGTATGATTGACCGCTCCAACTGAGAATGAAAGTAAAATATGAAATTGGAAATACCGTGCACACGTTTACAGAAAAATCTGGAAATTATCTTTGGCCCGAGCAGTTGCGGACGTTAAATCACATATTATATTATCTAGTAAACAGTGTGTTAAATTATGTCGATTTGTAATATTATAATACAAGTGTGAGAAAATCATTCGCATGTTCAAAACAGGCATTGCATCGAAATATGATTTAGGAATCTTTCTACAGTCGAACCTCGGCTATTGCAATTCCCTACTGCAGCCCTAGCGCATAAGTCGCTTGCACAGCTCAAGCAGAAAAAAGTAAGAGAAAGGCGAAGAGAGACAGAGAGACTTTCAATGTCACACCACAAATATAGCCCCAAGTGATAGAGGGTAGAAATAGGTTTTGCGGTTGCGCTAACCAAGGTTTTTTCTTGCGATAGCCGAGGTTCGACCATTCTATTCCTTGAGGAAACGTCACTGTAAGTCGACTTTTTTTAATGTGAATAATTTGATACGAATCACACAGGGTATTCGGCAATGTATTTTGGCTCTAAATGAATTTGTTTTTCAAGTATCTTTTTTTGCAGGTCACCCCGATATACTTGTATATTAGAGTCCGCAATTCCTTATAGCGCAAGTTAAGCATGTGCTAGACTTGCGGTACCAATATTTTACAAATTGAAAACAATTTTTAGGTAACAAAAATTCGTGTTATATCCCTGTTATCAAAGATTGGGAATATTGTTGGTGATATAATTACTGAAATGGTTCTAGTTTCGACATCGCAACTGCAAAAGGCAAGCTTATGAGTGAAATGAGAATATTGTTTATCAGTTTGATGGAAATATCATTTGGCAATAGAAGCTGAATTGAATACACCTGGGTACTTGAGAGAAAAAAAAAACGAAAACAATAATATGAAATCGCATTCGCTAAACACGTCTCTGAACTGGACGTTTGTGCCCTAATTTTAAATGTTAGTGCATTTTCTCCACAAAAATACATGTATTTTTGAAGAAATTAGAATTATGAAACCAATTCACGGATGATTATTATCTTTCTCGTGAAGCTGTGACACATTTTAAACAAATGAGTGTTTTAACGTAACTTAAATTGATGAAAAAAAAATGTTATATCCAAACTGGCAAATGTCACGTTTGCACTTTCCACTTATATTTTTTACTGTGTAGGGTTTTTTTACTTTGAGTCTTGATTCGAAAATATGAATACAGTTTTTCTATTCGGATTAGGCCTAGGACAGCCCCGCAAACTACAGTGAATTTTGCGATATTAATATTCGTATATTAATATCGGTTGCGACATTAGAGGAATGGGGTCTAATTCGAATAGAAAAACTGTTTTGAGCAATTGAGCAAAAGAGATGAAATGAATTGTAATTTCTATATTAAGAATAAGAGTATTTACAAATTTGAACGTGAAAAATAATAATGTTAGGTATTTTTAACCCAGAAATAAAAAATGATATAAAAGATACGTAAGAATCATCACCGGGAAGTGGTATAAGTATAATTGATTCCTTGTGCAATCTAATAGAAGATTTACTTGAATCTTGCTTCGCTGTGTAAATTATCAGCTTTTTCAAAATTTTCTTACCTTGGTATTATGTGACTGGACTTTTTGTTTTATGTTACGAAGTGTAAGAGAGAAAAAAATCTTGAAAAATTAGCCAATAACGGTATTGGCTCCCTTTATTCCCGTTCTCTACGTGTTTTACAATTCTACCACGAGTTCCAAGTGTCAGAAACACGAGACAGCCAGTTAATTGTAAAGAAATTCCCGTATATGAATATAAATAATAATTTATCGCTGTATAATTGCAATATTTACTTTCAAATATGAATGTTCCAAGTTGTTGATCCCAGAAATGCACGATATCAACAACTATCTCTACGAATTGAACATAAAATAGGTAACTGGAATCCAACGAAACCAGCAAATAATTAAGCTGTTGAATTATGTACACTTTTCTTCGTTATGTGCGAAGAAGAAAAGTGAAGTCATGATTGTTGTACATTAATTAAATTAGTTAGATTCCTTTTATATCAAAGTAACAAAATCAATTAATTTGTTGAAGCATTCGGGCTGTGCTATTCAATTTTTGTATCATTGCATTCCTAAGTAATCAATTTGTAAACTAATCAAGCCTAGAAAGTTTCATTGCCAGTTATCTAGAATATAATGTAACTACTATCATTTTAATAAAATGCATTTAATTTGATTAACTATAATGCAGTAACAAAAGTTATTCGTCAAGAAACAAAACGGCTTACGCAAAAGACTGAAATTTTAATTATTGACCGAATTTTCTTCTCACTATCTTAGGAGAGTAAGGGGTTGATGTCAGATTACTAAGGGTGTATAACGATTCAACTTGAAAACTTGAGAATCGGAGAAAAAAAAGTCGTGAAGTTTCTCAGTAACTGAAATAATCAGTGAGGAAAAGCAGAATTTACACTAGGAAATTACCAGAATAGGCAATTTCATGAAATAATAATCAATGAGTCGGCCCTTAAACACTCGATTCGTACTACCAAAGGCACGCAATTTTTTAATTTTTTTCTTTAATTTTATCTTCATCATTCTAAAAAAATGTAAAAAAATACGGCTATCTACTTGAAAAGTTCTTACAATCACCTTTCCGAATACGTTTCATTTTTTATTTTTGGATATTCGGGTTTTTCGCTAAAAAAACAAGTTTCAACGTTTCAACCGTTCAACGAAAACATGAAATTTCTTCAGGGTCGAGTCGTTGGTAGGTAATTGGCGGAATTCCCAATTTTGTACAGCACGTTTTAGCCTCATTATCGAAAATGGCCTATTGTTAAAAAATTCATTTACAACATTTCATTTTTAATTATATTCATGACACAATATAACTGAAACTTCTACCTCATAGTCTAACTGTAACCAATTTCCAATCGTTGACGGCATGTCCGTTTGTACGAAAATTTAACACTTTTAATACATCCATTATCCATTATGACATCACTTTTTACATTTCTTGAGAATCTAGCAATGCGTCACATGCATGCAAGTTGCAACCATCACGATGTATATGCCATAGTTTGTAATTATCTGTCTTGATATGATCAATAACTCACAGAACAGTAGTAGATGAATTTATTGAAAGCCAAGCTACAGTAAGGTGTTATAATATTAGGCAGATAAACAATCTACGCACATCATGTTTTAATTCCGAGTGCGTATAATTATGCATAAAACTGTAATATGAGTACGTTCATTGGTTGATTTCATGTTACTGTATCAAACAAAATATAATTATCATTACCTTTTGTGTACCTTATACTGTAATATTTTACAAATAATAATGGTAACTTCGTGCCTGTGTCTCAAGGCATACTGGGATCTATTGGCCTATACGTAAGATGATTTCAGGTGTTCGGTCATATTACATACTCCTATGTAAGAAAAATATATACATTTTTTGTTAATCAAACTACTTGTTTTCAATGTCTTGTCAGTCCTGTGTTCTCCGCTGTTACCCTTCTGACCCTTCTTTATTAGCAATTTAGTTATAGTATACTGCTGTAAAAGCAATTTATATCATTCGAAACTCATACGGCGATGTGTATACGTAAAGTCGTTCACCTTCAGTACGTAACTTGGCACAAATTTGTGGGAAATAGTTCCATATCATTCGACACCTTGGCCCACCTTACCAGAGGCATTTTTTGGCACCAAAATGATCCTAAAACGTTGCTAGAATGGTTCAAGAAGCAGCTCCGACAGCGCCACTCAGCGCTGGTTCTTGTAAGCATTGCAGGTACCAAAACGTGATCAAAACAAACGGCGAAAATGGATAATGCACCAAGTGTTTCCGCAGTTTCAGTTAAATTACCTGGTAAAAATCGCTCGAATCGATCGTGTTGTGTGGTCGGATGTACGAACAGTGAACGAAAAAATCCTGACCTGCACTTTTATCGATTTCCTGGATATTCATGGGAAGAATACAGAAAACAAGCGTGGATTGAGGCAGTGCGTCGTCACTCGTGAGTATGCTGATCATTACGTCGTAAACATGAACATTGAAACTTTGACAGACTTCACGGTGTCTTCTAGGTTTTGATTTTTCACGAGGTAAGATTCAAATTAAATTTCCCTCGTATTCAAGTTAGAATTTAGAAGAAATTTGGAGAGTTAGTTAGGTTAGGTTTAAACATATGCGAATAATCTAAGAAATCAATTTCTCATTTCAGGACTGACAGAAAGCTTTGGGTTCCTACCAAAAATTCAAGAATATGTAGCGCCCACTTTGTTGGTGGAGAAAAATCAAATAATCAAAAGAAGGAAGCTTACCACCCAACTTTATTTCCTCCATACAAAACAACAAGATCTCCAGTCTGCAAAGAAGCTGAAAGATTGGAAGTCCCAGCCATAAAAATAGAGCAAATGGATTTTGAGCCACTGGTGATAAAGAGCGAAGCTGGTAACTAGTGAACAGGATATGGATTTTCTGATACCGAATCACATAAGAAATGACAATGTTTTTGTTACCCGACGAGAATAATGGAGATTTTGAACACTTGTTATTCCAGATTCTGCATGTCATTTCCAGGAGACTCCAGAAAAGTCAGAAATTGGAATTCAAACTGATCCAGACTTTGGTACAACCTCTGAAGAAAATACCAGTACTTTGTTCTCTGGGACGAATGGGATTGAAGCCTGGACTCAAACGCTCATTGTAGTTCGTTACCCATTCAGAAATCAAGAGCCTGTTAGGTTACTTGGAAAATGGACAGTATCCAAGCCTGTTACAACTCGTACTATTCCAGTAGGTGCAGACCACAGAGTGCGAACACCTTTTATGGGATATACAAGTATTGAGACTGACCAACTGATGAAACAATTTGGAGGAGTTAATCTACATTTCTTTAATGTATTACTCAAATTTGTATCACCTAAAAACAATGGTCAGCCCGCGTATTTCAAAAAACTTTCTGCTGAAAACAGATTACTTCTTTTTTTGATGAAAATGAAACATGCACTGACTTTTGCTGTGCTCGGTACTTTGTTTAACATTTCTAGTTGTACAGCTTTGAGTGTTTTTGAAAGTGTCTTGAAGACCTTAGTGTCAAATACAAAACCATGGCTAACTTGGCCGTCCAGAGAATTGATAAAAGAAACAACATCGGCCAGATTTGCCAAATACCCAAATTGTCGAGCAATAATAGATTGCATGGAATTTAGCTGCGACACACCTCCAACTGAGGAGCAACGAAAACTTATGCATTCACCGGATCAAACAAGATATACCATGAAATGTTTAATCGCGATGAGCCCTGCTGGGTTAGTAACTTTTTGTTCGAAAGCTCACGGCGGTAAATCGACAGATGGGTTTATAATAAATGATTCTGGATTCTTAAACTTGGTAGAACCTGGAGACGAAATATTGGCTCTCAAAGACTTTTCAGAAATCGAAAGTGAACTTCGTAACCGTAAGTGTACTTTACTGTCGATCCCATTCACACGAGAGGAAATTCTGGAAGGCTATTCCAAAGTGTCGTTACGAATGCATGTCGCAAGAGCTCTGCAACGAGTGAAAATGTTCAAAATCTTGAATCACGTTAATGCCCAATCACTGAATCTCATTGATGATATCATCTCAATGGCTTGCATCCTTGCCAATAACAATGATACTCTTGTGAAAAAGTAATGCACTCAAACGACAGAAGAAGCAAAATTAAAATACAAACATGGTATTCATAGAGTATTTGCTATGTATAGTGTATAAAGATATGACGAGTTCGGGAGAAGAAGGGCCCATAGTTTGTTGGATAAGCCCTCCTTCCCCCAACTTTCTTTCAACTTCTGAATTAATATTTTCCTATGGAAGGAACCGATGGGATATAAATTACAAATACGAAACAGAGACACAGATTCACTTATTATTACAGAGAATTATAATAAACCCTCTGAGTAATTTCACAATCAACATTACAAAAGAAACAGTAGAGCTAGTTCTGTTTTCGATTGATGTATACGTCGAGAGATGGCGCTACAGCTTCGCGCCAAGCGTTATCACTTCTAAATTTGATCCAGCGGTGAGACAGATAAAAGTCTCGACGGCCGTTGAAAGGCGAATCTAAAAAAGTCTCTAGTATACATGGTATACCTACCTACCTGAGGGAGTGCTTTAAAATGTGTATTCTTAGATTTTTCACTGCGACTACGTGTACTACGTATGAGGATACATACGTGCCACTTATGGAACAGTCAATCTCCTGCCGCGACACTCGGCTGAATGAAAAAAGATTATCAATAAAAAAATGCTTTTTTTTTCATCGAAACTTTGATTTTTATTTCATCCCTTGAATTAAATCGAATACAATCTAATCATGACGACTTTTTGATTCTGCAAGGAAAAGACAATTTCGACCGTACAAAGTTCATACAGGTATGATCAGTTCCAAGTAATGGTGGATATATCACGTTTTCCAAATCTAAATTCAGATTCTTTGGTATTCCCCTTTTTTTTTACCAATAACAAGCTAATTTGGGCTGTCCATCTGCCAGCTTTCGAACTTTCCGCTTTTTTGTGCCCAAAAACATATTATTCAATTTCAATTTCAGGAAATTAAACGACAAATTTGTGATCAGCGACACAAAGAACTCAGGGCACCAATTTCATTCAAGATCCAAATACTCTATTATTTTTTTTTTTACTTTGGACATTGGATCACTCAATTCGGATTTTGCGAGTCTGACTTCATATTCGTGATCGGCAACCATCTAGTACAAATTTCCATTCAAATTAGCTCATGGTCAGATGGTGCGGTCTCAAGGTATTGGAAATCAATTTATTTCATTGGATCATTCCAATGCCTTGAGCTCTAAATTTTGGAATGATATAGTTTGCAAGGTAGGTATATACATAATTTTAATCCTGACGAGCAATTCAAATCTGTGATACAATGAGATTGAAATCGATTGTAATCTTGTGAAAATCTGGGCAACCCCTTGAAATCTTGCGAAACCATGGAAAATCTCGTAAAATGTTTTATAATCATTTGCATTCCGTAAAATTCGCGAAATCTTTTATCTCCTGCTGAAATCGCATGGAATAACATTTACGTGAATCAAATTTGAAATATACTTATACAACTTTGCAATATTTGACATAATTAAGAATCGTTTGCAATTATAAATCAGGTTTGACCTCCTAAATTGATAAATGATCGACCTTCATTTGCGACTTTGCAGTTTAAGAATTTTCTACAGTCACAAGACGAATCATTCGATAGATCTTGACAGCAAATCGTCCGCGCCGTGACCATCAATTTCATTTCACACTCTAGCCGTCTCTGGTTGGAAATTTGCGAGTGTATAAAGTAAAATGAAAAAAAGTAACTTTTGTACTGTTCATTCTCATGCACTCGTCAAGTGAACTTCGAAATCTGTGGTACTTAAAATGGCGCTTTTCATGTATACAGAAGTTGTAAAAATGATCAAGTAATAATCATCAGTGATTAAACGACGAAGCATTATTACCGATGGCTGGGGAAATTTTGGCCATCGTAAATACTGCCATGTATGAATTTCGTATGCATCAGTATGCAATGATGCGATTGATTGGCAGACTCTAGGAATGGCATAAGGCAGTGACTTCGGTTATCGTGCTCGAATTACGATTCGTTACAATTACAAAATATTTATTTTATTTATTGAAATTCAACCCATTGTCTCTGGGAAGATGACAAAGTTTTCAATTAATTTGAAATATTGAAATTAACAACGATGTGACGCAACAAACGTATTTTGATTGTACACCTTTGTTCGTTCCAGAACATATAGTTACAAATTTTCATTCCAAGCCTATACGTCATTCGATTTGACTGACAACGTGACCCTAGAAAAAAAACATTAATTCGGCCGAACATTCTGGACGAAATACGATGAAAGTAAATCCTGGTAATGGGAAAATTAATCTGAGATTGTGATAACACGATCACGACACAACACAGGTGTCTCGTCTCAGGAGTCTCAACAAAGAAACGTCGCGAGCGTAAGTAGCGCGGATGTCTGCTGCCACGGCGTCATCTCATTCTCTCCCACTACCTACGACTGATTCTCTCCCAACTTCGTCAAAGCTTTCAGAGATTCCCAATGGTGTGATTTGCCGCCGCCCATGAGCGTCGCGTGCGGCTCGCACCTCGATATTCATAGCTGATCATTATTATTTAATTTATGCCACTTTGTGTACTCTCAATCGGAAAAGCAACAGATTACTCAAATCGGATATGCCTCTGATTGACGATCGTTATCGTTTAACAACAACGAATTATTATCACACGTGCTCGACACACTTCATGGAGCGTCAAATGTGCATCGAAACTATGCACGGAGTTTTCGAGACAATGGAACCTGACATTTTGACGCGACCTTGAACAGTAGTTCAGTCTTCAGTGGCGCTTGAATCGGGCGAATAATAGGGGGCTCTCTTTTGTTTTAGCCACCTTGCTGGTTGAGTACGGAGGAATAAAAACATCGCTTCGGAACTTTACTTTTCATATTGATTCTCGATGATGTTAAAGAGATTCATAATAATAAGACTTATATTACGGTAGAGAAAATGAGTAAATTTTTATTCCAATTTTCTGACATATGTAGTGTTTTATTTAATTGTATACATCATACATTAATTCGAAATCACTAATTCATGATCGATTCTCTTTCAATTAGCGTTATTCTTTCATCATAATTAGTAATTACCTCGGTAAAGATGTTAATCCCAACAAAGAGTGGGACTGACGAAATTGTTAACCTAACTCACGCTTATGATTCTTGACTTGCGCACATGTCACAGAGTAAATCAATTTTTTACAAGAAATATAATACATTAGTTATAGAGATCAATTTGAACTGATACATTCCGATTTTTGTAATTAAATTGATAATTTCCTCTGAATTTGACAACCGTACCGGATCCGTAATAATTCTCGGATCGACGCCTCGCATGCAACATACCAATACCTGACAGGCTCGTCCTCTTGACATTTGTGAATCAACAAAATCAAATATTTACAACCGAAGTAAGGAAATACGAGTTCGGTCGAACATACGTTGGAGGTTAATCGAGAGTACGTGACGCGGTGGAATCGAAGTCACGTACTCTGACACGAAATCGGGTTCGATTGATTCGGCGGTAAATTTCATTGAAGAATCTGAATAAAAATACGCGCGTATTCGGGCTAGTATGGATAATCTTTGGAAGAGCTGAGGCCACGGGGACAGGGCGAGTGGCCGACGAGATGTGGTACGGTAATGCCGCGTTCGGAAGTTTTCGTTGAACGGCGTGACGTCAGAAAGAGAGTTCGTGAAAGATCGCTGACCGCCAATGGAGGCACGGCTAGCGGGCACGTGACCCGCCCGGCCAATCCCGAGGGGGCGCTAGCTACACGGACGACGGAGCGAGCCAGTCGGGCATTTTCTGACAAGCGTAGAAAAACTTTTCATCAACAGCAGCCGCCATTTTACGTGAGCCGATACTTGTGCGGTGCGGAACTCGGGCGATCGTTTCTCCGCTTAATTTCGGTGCCGCGCGGCCGGGTTGCGGCCGATTTTTCTATCGCGTCAAGTGCGCGGATGAAAATTTCGTGTAAATTAGTCAAATGTTCGGGGAAAGAAGTAGAGTTTACGACTATTTGCGGTCATTTCGCGCGCCTATCATTGTGTGAAAGATGGTGCCAGCGGGCACCAGTAGAAGCGAGCTTGGATATCGCTAGCGCCGTGCGCGTAGCCAGTTTCGCTCAAGTTTGTCAAGTTGTTCTTGTGTGTGATCTCTTCGGGTGATCCTGAAGATGCCCAATGGTTAATTATGTGCGTTCGGGGACGCCCGGGACGTCGAACTGTGGGAAAGCGCCTCAACGCACCGCGGTTATGTTTTCAATTGATCAAATCTCACCAACAAAATCATCTAACGAAAAATTTCGCGACTCCCCCAAACTAGTGTAGTGTGCCTAGTGTGCCAAGCGTAAACAGGCGGCCGCGAGACATGGCCGATCATCTTGTGGACGGCCCGCCAAACAAGCGGCCAAAATTGGCGGACCCCTTCCAGGGGCCCTCGGATTCGTCAGGTAAAGCATTTATTTGATCGCTGGGATACCCCCGGGTCACCGAGTCGTTATCAAACGTATGATAAAACTAACCTAAAGGCTAACGGGGAAGAACCGTGGCGAGAAGTTCCTTGAGGAAAAGGAGGCGTACCGCCAGCGTTTTGACGTAAACCTCGACGGGCACCAACATATTCAGAAAACGTCTAGTTTCATTCAATACTTGACGAAAGTCGGATCTTCTCTGCGTGAAACGCGGAAAAAAAATAATCACCCGACCATTTCAGACTGTTTCTGCTCTTATATCAGTAAAATTTTTCCCTTTTATTTTTCATTCCCCATTTTGATCACTCGCCATCAATTATCCCACGTCGGGAACTACGATTTACGCAGTTTCGCGTACGATTTACTTCAGGGTGACAGCCAAACGTCGAATAAAAAACCTTAATTGATTGACGCTCCATTTTCTATATACCACGAATCAACCTCTACCGAGTGTTTACAACGTGTCCCGTGGAATTTACTCGACTTTCGGGAATACCTAAGTTTCTGTAGAATCGGTGATAACGTAAAGTACGATTAATCGGATTCGTGGCTCAAAAGTATCGTAATTTCAACAATATGGTACAACTCTGTGATCTGGTCAATTTTCTTGAATTAAACAAAGATACCGTAAATATGGGCTCACTTTGGACGAGGTTTACATCGGTTACACAATGAAAAGTGCTCGCGGTACGGTCAACCTTTACTTCTGTACGAAGCACTTCAATCCGAAGCGGGATTTTTGGAAATGTTCTTGAAACATGTTTGAAACGGTGATTCGTTTGCAGAGGTCGATTAGTGAATTCATAAAGAAACAATAAAACAAGCAGATTCAGATATTAACAATTGAATTAAATCAGGACTAAGCTCATCATTTCTTACTGTTAGAGAATCTTTGCATGTATGTGTTCTCTTCATTTATCAAATAAACAATTTTTTATTGGTATCAAATACTTCAAGAACTTGTATAGTAGCATGTTTGGTGCATGAGTAGTATGAAACAAGAAACAAATCAGTAAATAAATCATTGAAGAGGAACAATTTGAAAAAGATACAGTTGCATGCGCTGCACACTAACTTATATTTACACTGCTATTCTATTCGACTCACTTACTTCTCTCAATGTGTTTCTAATTTATCGACGCAAGTTTTACTTGTTTGTTGGTTCGTCGTCAGTCTATGCAATCCTGTTATAAGTTGTCAAATTTTTTTTTAATCTTCTAATTATATTCATACTTTAGCTAAATATGAAAAAATAACATTACTATGTAACACTTGATGAGACAGAAACAGCCTTTTTACTATTATATTTTACGCCGTTGCCAAATATTTATAAATATTCAAACCACAAACGTATGCTGTTGAGAAGCGTAAAGAATGTTGATGACTCGCTGGCATCTTTTTGTCTTTTTATTCTCAAATTTTGATCTCGTGTACTGAGCTTTGGCCATAGACTCCGATAGTTGTCACGCGCTGATGTTTGCCTTAGTTTGATCGTTAGCAGATGAAAAGTTTCGGAGGAATCGTTGATAATTCTGTAAAATTCAATTTAATTTTTGTCACCAATATTTTTTAAATCATCGTTGCCTGCTCTTTGTTCAAATCTTGATGTATCTACGTTTTATGATTTCAAAAACATTGATCGGCGACATTGTTGATAAATGCATGAATTTTCTGTTTCATCCGAAACGCTTGATGACATGAGAAAAATTGTTCATGTAATAACTCAAAGAATAGCAGAAGCAACACTTGTAATTATTTGCTGTTTTGATCTTCCATTTCACGTCAATAATCAGTTGCATCGTTTGTAAACGTTCCCAACCGTAAATGTTTACAGAATTCTATTGTTTCGTGTATTTATTTTGTGTCGTTCTCGTACAATTGGTCGACAAGTTTATCGTTGGATCATCTCAAAAGTGTGCATAACTCAATCACAGGTCAATTCTCTAAAGTCAAAAGATACTCGTGAATGAATTTTTTATAACATCCCTACATGTACTCCGAAATATGATCACTTTGATCGATCAGATTTTATCGGGTGTAATTAACAATTGGTGTAGGTTGTCATTTTGAGATTCAAATATAAAGTAGTAAATGAATAGGAATCCTGGACGTGAAGATTGTTAACTTTGAGCAAGTAGCTCCGATAAAAGGCTGTTTTTGTTTCTTTACCTATGACATAGGTAGTTTCAACGAAAGTCTTAAACAATTAATGATATATGTAGTGGGTATGGCGCCCATAGTGATGCACCATGCTTACACAAACTACGGGGGAGGTGGCGGTGGTAACATGCAACAAATGCAGGGCCCGCCACAACTACATCTACAACAACATCAACTACAGCCACATTGGAACAACCATACAGCCCAAAAAAGAAGTAAATATTAGTCTAAAAAAAAAAAAAAAAACTGAACAAAACAAATTAAAATTCAAGCAAAATTTGTTTGTCCGTCCGCCTGTCAATTGAAGATGATCAGTCTTACAATAATTAGTTGTCAATTATAAAAGTCTTACAAAAATGACTGAACAAAATTCAAAGTCAAATTTTCTCCTAACGTTTTCAGATTCTCGTTTTCAATTTCATTTGCTTTTAATATTTTCACGACTACCGTTTTTCGAAATTTAAATCGATTGAACATGAAGAGCTGGAATTGTTAGCGTAATTCGATATCAAGTTTTATTTGGAATATTGACCAAAACATAATATAATCTCGTATCAAGTACAAGAGTAAAAATCTTGTATTAAAAACGATATCTAATAATATTTATAAACATTCACATCTGTAAGAGATTGAAGATTATGACAGAAAAGAAAAGAAAAAAACTAAACTTCGTGGTTTATAAGGAAAAGTTTCATTTTAATACAGACATGCGGCACACATGCGCAGAGCAACCACCCAACCGACTAAAATGTTGATAGTAACGAATTGTTCTCCACATGCGTCGTGAACATTAAGGTTTTCATTTTCATGAAACATTGTGTGCAATTATATTTCTAAGAAATGTTTTTAATCAATTGAAACCAAATCAAGTAATGCTGTTTGGATTAGGAGACACTCTGGTTTCGCAAAATTGTATAATCATTATTTCAGCCATCGTCACAATAATCAATTTTGTACATTAGCCGTGTGAAATAAACTCCATTCTAAAATGCCAATTAGTTATTATATTATACAGCGATTGCAAATGTGGGACATTCATGTAGGTAATTTAATAATCTCATGTGTGTTGTAATAGGGAGCAAAAAAAGTTTTTTAAATCATTGAAACGATGAAGGTATTGTCATTCAAATTGTGATTGAATTGAAAAATACTTTTCAGGCACGGTATGAAAATCAAATTATAACATTTTACTGTAGTATCAAATATCTTGTGTACATTGCGCTCTCACTGCTCAAGGAAAGAAAATAAAAGAAGAACTTTTCAAGTCGTATGATTTTTAGTATGACTCTTTTGATCTCTCAGCATGTCTCTATGCAGTTTGCCGTCAGTAGCATTGCAGCTTTTGTAGTGAAGCACGAGTTTATTGTGATACATTTTTTATTCTGCTACTGTGTAATCTCCCTTAAGTTCTGCTCCTGCGGTGTATGTCTCATGTCTTATTTATTTACTATTCATTATAATTTCTTTGTAGACGTTTATACCTTGTGTTCTTATATATTATACAATTTGTATATATCTTTACGCTGGCAAGTTACGTCCATCTAGCGAATATTCTTCTCAACGCTAAGGCCAAAATCGCTGTCACGAGAGCTCAGTGTAATGATCTGCGGACTGCTATCTTTATATAAATCGCGACTATATATTCACGATTTCAATTTGCCAGAGACCACGAACAATATTTTTTCCATATTTTCGATTACCAATCATGAACAATGTATGGTAAACTTGGTATGATCAAGAGTACGAGTTACCGTGATCAAAGCTTCGTTTCGTGGTATGGTAGAATAAAAGTCGAAGACATAATGAATTAAACTCTGGATAAAAGCTACGGTGACGGTACTAACCCGAACTTTGTAAGGTTACTAACTGTAATTTTTTCGAATCCTTGGTGGAACTTTGTAACCAAAATGACTTACTCTTGAAACAATGACAAAAATATATCCGTTAGTCGGGAAATGGCTTTGCCTGAAATTATGACAGTGTCAGATCTTATAATATTCAATATAATATTCAAGTGCAGAATCGTTGGATTACGATTTAGGTAACTTGAATTCAAAGGATGATAAACTCTGCTACATAATGCGGGTCGGAACAGGGAAATTTTTCTAAATGATTTTTTGTCTTTGTTCATTTTAATTTTATTTTTTCCAATTGGCTTTGGCTGGCGATATTATTAACTCGAATATACGTATCCTCAGATTACATAACAAACACAGATATGTTTGACCTTGAAAATGACCTTCCCGACGACTTATTGACATCCGGATCCTGGGGCTCAGCGACGGAGAGTGCTAAACCACCTGCAACTGGCCCTGGACCCGGGCAACAAAATGGAGCGCTAGACTCAGAACTCCGACAACATGTGCAACAGCACCATCAACAATTGTCACATTTGATGCAACAACAGGTAAGACCCGATCTGATTAACGGTATATTATTCTGTAATTTTCCCCAACTCGGCATAGAGTATTTGGAAATTTCAACGAATACAAATAATTGAATGATTATTTTTTTTTTTCTAAATTTAATATCAATTTGCATTCACCTGGCTTCATAAAGTTATTCTCTAATGTGATGATGATTAAATTTTCTACAGGGCAACAAAAGCTTAGTTGCTAATTCCCTGACAATGGCAGGAGGAGCATTGGGCAGTAAAAGTCCCAACATGCAATCCCCGCCGAACGTATCTGTATCCAAAGGCGTAGTTGATCCTCAGATGGTCGTAAGTCTTGGTAATCTGCCGAGTAGTATAGCCAGCTCGCTCGCCAACAATCAAATGTCAATTGCAAATTCAATGGGAGGAGGGCTTCAGTCATCGATGAGCATGGCAGGAAGTAATATTCCGGGAATGAACTCGGCACTTGTTATGACGAGCAGTTCAACTGGGAACAATAATATGAGTGGAATGGCAGGAGGAGGTTTAATCGTGACGAATAGCTTGAACAAGCAGCCTTTAAATACTGTAAGTTGTTCCTTTGGCCATATCACTTGTGAACATACGTGTATACGTACCTATATATATTTTTTTTGTTCACATCTCACGACCAATCTTCAAGCTTCTTCGTTATATTCTTCAAAAACTATCCAATCGAATGTAGTACACTTGTGATTTTTGACAACGTTTATCCTTCTTGTTAGGTAACGATGATTGGCTCGAATGCTCAAGGCATACATCACCCAACGGGGCCCCATGGTGTACCTCAAATGCAGAATGGACCTACAATGATGACTGCTGCTCGTGCTGTCGTTATGCAGCAACAGCAGCAACAACAACAGCAACAGCAGCAACAACAACAACAACAGCAGCAGCAACAGCAGCAGCAGCAACAACAACAGCAGCAGCAGCAACAGCAGCAGCAGCAGCAACAACAACAGCAACAGCCCCATATGGTGGGGCCAGCTAGGGGTCAGAGTCCTCTTCAACAAGTACATCAGGGAGGAATTGCAGGGCCTAGAATGCCAGCGCCACCAAACATGCAAAACATGGCAAATATGGGACAAATGGGTGCTTCCAGTCCGTATGGATACGGTGAGTCAAATTCAATATTTCAATTGTGAATAAAAATGTTGTATTAGTTTGAGGAAATAAAATTATGCGGTTTGTTATTTGATGAAGTATGTCTGACATTTGCGCGGAATTAGGACGTTCCGAACGTCCATATAACTGAAATAATTTTTGCACATTGTCGAACGGTGTTGAGTATCCCTTGCTTGAAACTGTTCAACCCGGGTTTAGCTGTGGATTTTATTTAAATTTTTTCTTTCAATTCTTTTGAACGTAGAATTTTTGTCATTAGGATCCCCTGGTGGTGCACCCACGCCAGGAGTTGGTGCAAATAATCCGGTTGGTGTTGTTGCTCCGCAACAAAGACCTGCTGGAGCAAACATGACAGCCATGCAAGTTGCTAGGTTTGGTGGTCCCACAGGACCTATCGTACCAGGAAATATTGTTGGGGGCCAAGAAGGTGGAATGGCACAACAAGCGCAACCACCTGCACCAAGTCCGGCACAGCCACAATCCGGCGCGCCAAGCGGTGGGCAACCAGGTCCTCAACAGGCAACGCAAGGCCAAATGCCTGGTGGTGGTGCTCAACCAGGTTTGTTATCATTTATAGACACTGGTCGTAGAAATTGTACGAGTTTTTCATTATCGTTATTGCTTTTGACGTCTGTTCATCTTTGACAAGAAATTGTTGAACTGTTATTAGGTGCTCCTCCATCGACTGCTGATCCTGAGAAGAGAAAATTGATTCAACAGCAGCTGGTGTTACTTTTGCACGCGCATAAATGTCAGAGGCGAGAGAGTCAAGCTAACGGAGATGTCTGGCAGTGTACGTTGCCGCATTGTAAAACAATGAAGAATGTTCTTAACCACATGACGACGTGTCAAGCGGGGAAAAGCTGTTCTGTACCCCACTGCAGTTCATCGAGGCAAATTATAAGTCATTGGAAACACTGTCAACGAAGTGACTGTCCTGTATGTTTACCGCTCAAACAGGCCGACAAAAACAGAAATCCAAATACTGCTGGAGGTAAGTTGTTTTTGAATCTTAAACACCATTTTTCCCCAAGTTCCATCTTACATTTTCTTTGGCTTTTCCAATAATTGAAACTTGCACCATACACTCGTTATCCAATATTCTTCCGTAGTTCTGTGAATATGTGTTCAAGCTGTTTTTAGTACATTGATATCAAACTACAGCATGAATATGAGAAAGCAAGCAGAGAAAAAATATACCAATTATGCAGCGATAGTCTGAAATGAATTGCTTTGACTCGATTCAAAATCTAAAACACCAAACTATTCGCAAATGCAAAAGTCCAATACTTCCATTTACGAAAAGATGCAATTTCCTTCAGTTCAGGAAACACTTACCCATTCACGTTGATGAAGAATCAAGCATTGTTATTTCCTATATTTCCATGTCGATTGTTTGTTGATGCTGTGGCAGATACATCTATCTGTGTTGTCTAGATGCGAGGTGGCCATAAAACGAAGAAATCTCAGTGAATATTGAAAGTTTGATGCTGGGAATTTTTTAGGCAACCAAGAGTGAATATTTTATTTTTCATGTGAAAACAGCTAAAGGAATTTGAAACTCGTAAATCAATTTTCTGGTATTGAAAGAACTGCAGAGTCTCTTTTCATGGCCATCCGGTAGTAACGAATTAATATCAGTAGTAAGAAACACTTTCTAGACGACACAAAGACTGTTTATCATGCAGAGATAGCCAAGACATCTAGACGGTATCTCATACTCCATTACATTATACCGATTTATTTCAACGTGTTGAATTTATCTGGGAGTCTGACTTGCGTCAGACAAATCATCGACTTGAACCTAACAAAGAGAATTAATTTGAACTAGAAGTTGTGATGTTTAGAACCGTTTCAATAGTGGTAAACGAAAAACGAAGATAGTAGTTTTGGAAATAATTTTTGTGTTTCCCTGAAAATTAGATTTACCCCCCCATTTGCAAGAAGACTCGATCAGCGATTACTGGGTACTCGAACATGCGGTGTGCCTTGAAAGTGAAAAAAAGAGATATGCAATGCAGCGGGCCGACCGTAATATCTGTGTGTTGATTAAAGGTTACCCCAAAAATTGTGTATAGGTATCCCTGCACCTTCTATTCTTAATGCTTATTTAGAAAATCTCTTTGTCTTGTTGCGTCTTTGGTCAAAGTGTAATCTGGATATTATTTTTAATAAAGAATCTCATGACTTCGCTTTATTAAATAGAAAACTTGAAACAATTTCACTCAGCCCATAGCATCTTATGTCGTAACTATGTTATTCAAAATTACGGATTTTTTTTTAATAACTCCGTATGGTCTGTAAAATAGTTTGAAAATTTGTCAAATCTTCAATACTTTGTCACACGTCTAAAGTAATGGATACTTAACTACCGCTATGGTAGGATCTAGCTAATTTTTTTTTTTTATTTTACTTTGTTACAATTATTTTTGCTACCAAACGTTACAACGCTATCGACAGGTTCTTTTACTTGTATTGATCCATCACATCTATCACTTTCTAACTCGCCAACAGAAGATGATATGAAAAACGTACATCCAAAAATATTTCAGTCCAGACACAAAACAATTGGAACATTTATCAAATCTTGACGAACAACCCGTGTTTTACCACAACATTGTTATACCGATTTATACGTTTGTTGCCGATTTTACAGACTGTGGCGATGTTCTCAAGAATCAATCAATATACAAGAAATAATCAATGAATATTAGCCACTTTGTAAGATGTATGAGAACCAGAAACCAGGTCGTTGAGGAATTAGAATACATGAATAAAATCCATTAAATAAATGATATGCATGGAATTATGCATTTTCCTAATAACTTAATTTCCGGTGTCCAACATGGTATTGTGTTATGTAGCAAATAAATCTTATAGACCTTATTCTTTGAAAAAGGAGAAAAGCGTTTACCCAGCTTAATCCATCCTCGCTGTTGTCGAGTTAGAATTTGATTTATTATGAGAAATTTTAATCACAGAAGATTATACCACATCATCAGGGATTAATTCTGTCATCACCTTGTATAGTTTAGTCCGACCAAAAGCCAAAGTTAAGAGAATTAGCAAACATTCATTATTTCTGAAAAATTTGAAACTCTTCAGGAAACCTAAAATCTGTTACGGAACTCTGATAGAATATGACTTGAAATATTTCCTTCTATTTCCATTTCCCAATTTAGTTGAAGAATGATGAGTGATTAATCGAAAATTCATGATTTGGATTATTGACGTATGTCGGTGAGACACTGTCACTGTAATATTACTAGTTGATACATCGAAAATTATTGGAAATAGGAAAAAGATATGCTTCAAGGGTAACAATTTTTTCAAAACCTATCTTATACGTGGTCTAATAATAAAAAAAAAAGATTGTTTTGTTCATTGATCAGTATTAGTGTAATTTGAGCGAATGCAAGGCGAACACAAAAGTATTTCATAAGTACAAGAGCAAAACTGATCCCGCTTGTTGCACTGTGACTGGAGCAGAATCTCTGATTATTTATCAGTTCATGTGAAGCTCCATCGCATGCCATTGAATTTGTCTTAACTTTTTTGCCCCTGGTGAAGCACTAAGAACTTATCGTACTTATCGTTCCATTGAAAAGATTGCGTTTGAGAAATTTCACCCTTGAACATTCATATAAAAATCTTTTGCTTTAGTCCGGATAATGGTTCTTGCGATATCTTACCGGTGATACAAAAGTCATGTGAGATTAATGAGGATAAGTCAAGAGTCTGTAGAGTAGCATGAATTATGGCTACTTGTGGAACAGATTTTGGGTTATTCAAATATTTTACACACAATTGAAAAAGCCTCAGTCTAGCGTGACCTTTATTACTTCATTCTCTCAGTTACAACAGATTGGCTGAAAGCAAACGCCAAAGACTTTGATTTGCCCTGGACAATAAGTTTAAGTATCAACATTATCTGCATTTTAAAGTTCCTCATAGTTAGGAATTCGAGAGTCTTGAAATCCACGTCTCTTTGATATGGTTGAGAAGTACTTCCGCATATGAATGTGCTTGACATTTATCAACCTGATTTATTCATAGAAATCTACTCAACTCGTGATTATTTCACATTGCAGATATTGTCAGTATTAAGGAGAGCCGTTTTTCAGATTTCATAAGAAAATGATGGCTTCACTTCTCTCTGAATTCAATTTGATGACTCTCATGACTCTCAACATCCAATCATTCCTATTTTCAATAACAAAGTTAAAATTTCTAGTCATATTCCGAAGTTTGGGTCGATAGTAATGATGACTGGGGCGCATCAATTGTTTTATGACCTATGGAATAATTAGTCGGTGATTGCA
This sequence comes from Euura saliciscinereae, assembly GCA_018420115.1. NCBI lineage: Eukaryota > Metazoa > Arthropoda > Insecta > Hymenoptera > Tenthredinidae > Euura > Euura saliciscinereae. Next base: position 44,242 of record JAFFZH010010287.1, on the reverse strand, counting down.
TGAACAACTCGAACACTTGCATTGGACACCTTGAGCAAGCCCGCAAGTCGATAAATTGCGTTCGAGCCGTTTATTGTCCCATTATCGCAAAATATTTATCCTTTCTTTCACTGCAGCATTTATTGACAAATTACAGTCTATGTAATATCGTCCCAATTTTTATTCCTCTTAGTCCAAGCAACTCCACCAAATAGTCAATCTAATCTGAGTCCATCGGATATGAGGAGAGCGTATGATGCTTTAGGGATTCAATGTCCTACTACAACTGGCATATTGCCGAGTCAAGCCGGTAGAGGCGTTCGGATGACTGGACCTGGCATCCCAGGGCCACCTGGCAGTATGCAAGGTGTAAGGCTGGCCCCACCTCAACCTCAAGGTATTTACTATGCGCTGAATGAATAAACCTAAAATTAGGGAACAGTGAATAAATTCTCAGGACTGATCCTCGATTTTCCGATACAGCTGGCCCCGGGCAACCTGTTGGTGGTGTAGGCCAAGCCGCCCCCAACGTCTCTCTTCCTCTAAACTCTGATCCAACTTCAGTGGCTGCTATAAGCCAAGCTCCGCAAACAACTGGTCCATCGCAAACAGCGGCTCAGGCAGCTGCGAATTCAATTTTTGTTGGATTGACCGAACCGGGCCCACCAGGGCTTTTGAATGAAAATAGATTAGCTAGTCTGCAACTACCAGCTGGATTACAACCTGGCCAAGTAACGGCAACTCCTGTACAAGGAACTAAAGAGTGGCATCAGTCGGTTACACCAGATCTCAGGAACCATCTTGTACACAAGTTGTATGTATTAGCTGTTGCCGGTTTGCTCAAAACGTTGCATCGTCTCGCATAATCAAAAACATGATACATTCAAGAAATGATTTTATCTTCTTACAGGGTCCAAGCAATATTTCCAACACCCGATCCTCAAGCAATGCTTGACAAGAGAATGCACAATCTTGTTGCGTACGCGAGGAAAGTTGAAGGCGATATGTATGAGATGGCCAACTCCAGGTCGGAATACTATCACTTACTCGCTGAGAAAATATACAAGATACAGAAAGAACTCGGTAAGTTGATCACTATTTTAAGTTTTGAATTCATCAGTAAAATAAAACACGTATGGTCTCAAAATTTAATCCCTTGCTACTGATCGAATAATTCGAAATAATTCATCAAAGTGCACTTTGTGACCTAACATTTGCATTGAAGGTTCACCTTTCACCAATGACTAGTCTATTACAATTTCTTGATGATACTCCTCGGTTAATAGCCATGTAAAGTTAAATCGAATAGTTCTAGAATAAAAAGTTCAATCGTTCGTGTTTAGTATATTTTATGTTAATATCGTGTAAATGGATTGCATGAGTAAAGTGAAAAAGTACGCCAAGTCTCAATGGCCTTAATCTCTATCTATAAAGGAACATATTTCATAAATTACAAGACTAACAAAAAGTTCGTTGGTTCTAAAATGCAATGACGCGTGTCTGTCAATTTTGCGGACGGAAGGTCGAATAACTTACTTACAAATCGGTTCTCAATAAACAGAGGAAAAACGGCAAAAGCGTAAAGAGCAGCAGCTCCAAGCGCAGCAGCAACAACAGGCGCCTGGTGCCCCGGGTGCGAGCCTCCGACCTGTAGCACCCCAAAATCTGGGCGGAGCTGTACCTCCTAAACCAATCGGAACCGTTCCACCGAATCTTCGAAGTCATTCTCCCGGGATGGGGCCATTGCCTGGATCATTACCTGGGTTAGGCATGCAACACAATCGGATGCAATTTCCACAACAACTCCAACAGCAACAACAAGGGATGCTCATCGGACCGCCAGGTCCGAGTCCGAACGGTCAACAGACCTCAAATCCTAATCTGGTGCCAAATCCAGGTCTCAGTCCTTTTGGGCAACAGCAAATGTCGCAGGCTAATTTAACTACGACAACAGCCTCTGCCACAACTAGTCAATTTCCTACTTCAAACGGGACTCCTGGATTACCAAATACGTCTCCGGTACAAAATCAACATCAGTATCCCGAAATGATGAAAGTCAGGCTAGCTCAGGTGCATGCTGCAAATCAACAGCAACAGCAGCAACAACAACAGCAACAGCAGCAACAACAGCAGCAGCAGCAGCACCAACAGCAACAACAACAACAACAACAACAACAACAGCAACAACTTGCAAATGCTACTGCCAATCAGAATAACAATCAAACTCCATTGCCTCAAGCACCGTCGCCATTCAGTACTATGCAACAACAAAGTAATCAACAACAAAATCAACAATTTCCAACAAGTAGACCGCTGTCTGTTTCCACGCCTGGTGATAGTGGAATAGCGACACCTACGCCTCAGACTATACCACCGCCTGCTTCAAGCGGACCAAGTCCTGGTCCGACACCGACAACCAATGGGCCTCAATCAACAGCTTCCACCCCTAGCACACCCTTAGTTCCGTCGCTGATGACTCCTAATCAGACTATTTCTTCTGCAAATAAAACACCGCCACATCCTGGTACTACACCGTCTCCGGCTGGTTCAGCCGGGATGGGTAAGGGCATGACTTCTCAGGAAAGAGCGGCGCAAAATGCACCAAGAAGTTCGTCAATGTCGTCTCAAATGGCTGCTATCACAGCTGCTTTGGATAGAGACAACTCGCCTAGTCCACCGACGAATAATAATAAAGGAAAATTGGATTCTATTAAGGAGGAAAATATTAAAATGGAAATAAAAACTGAGGATTGTTCTGACAATCATAGGATGGATGGCGGGAAAAGTGTCAATAACGAAGTCTCGATGAAAACTGAAATTAAGACTGAGCCAATGGAGGAAACCTCTGGCGACGGTAACATTAAGGAGGAAATGAACATCAAAGAAGAACCTATGACTCCGATGTCTAGCCAAGACATGTCTGCTTCTGATGTCAAACCCATGGTTCCAGAACCTATTCAACCTAGCGGAACGTCGTCGGACAAGAAGCGATTATGTTTATTCAAGCCAGATGAATTGAGACAAGCCTTGATGCCCACTCTGGAGAAGTTGTATCGACAAGATCCAGAGTCTATTCCTTTTAGGCAACCCGTGGATCCTTTAGGCCTGGGAATACCAGATTATCCTGACATCGTTAAAAAGCCGATGGATCTGTCGACTATCAAGAGAAAGCTTGGTACTGGACAGTACAGCGATCCGTGGGAATACGTGGATGACGTTTGGATGATGTTTGACAACGCGTGGCTGTACAATAGAAAAACTTCACGAGTCTACAGATACTGTACTAAGGTGAGAATTTTCGTACCGATTCTCTGTTCTGTAGTTTATATTCATTTATTTTTCACCTCTTGATCAATCGATGCAAATTTCGTATTATATTCCAGCTTTCGGAGGTGTTTGAACAAGAAATCGACCCTGTAATGCAGGCATTGGGTTACTGTTGCGGACGAAAGTATACTTTTAATCCTCAGGTGTTGTGTTGTTATGGTAAACAGCTTTGTACGATTCCGAGGGATGCGAAATATTATTCGTATCAAAACAGGTCAGGGTATATATCTTTTTATTCATAATGTCAAATATAACAAATAAATTTGTTATTTGATTGCCCCAGTAAAATTGTAAAATTGAATCATCTCAAATTTAAAAACAGTTGTTCGGTATCTTTGGAATCACGATATCAACAAAGAAACACAAATTACCAATTGCTTTACTGTGACGAGAATTTGAGGAAGTGACTAATACCGACACTATTTAAAAAAATTAAATTCAATATACTTAGGTGATAGATGAGATACATCATTTGTGATTAGATTTGAGAAAATTCATACTGGATATTGAAATTGACCTCCGAAACTCACTGCGATTGCTTTCCATCCCAATAGGTACACCTTTTGTCAGAAGTGCTTCAATGATATACCTGGAGAAATTGTAACGTTGGGAGACGATCCGACACAGCCTCAGACGTAAGTTTATCATTATATTCTAGGTACAAGCTTTATGAATTCTGTCATTATAAATGTGCTGTTATAAATTCTGTCATTATAAATCGCAGTGCCATCAAAAAGGAACAATTTCAAGAAATGAAGAACGATCATCTAGAATTGGAACCCTTTGTCGTCTGTACTGATTGTGGCAGGAAGGTCCATCAGATTTGTGTCTTGCATATGGAAGCAATATGGCCATTAGGGTAAGTTGTAAACTCTTCACGTTTCAGCCCATACAATTTTTTTGTTCAAAATTTACGTTTTAATTATGAGGAAGACTGTCCACGGTAATGATTGTAAAATGCTTGCTTCAATTTCCACAGTTTTACATGCGAAAATTGTTTGAAGAAAAAAGGTCAGATGCGGAAAGAGAATAAATTCAATGCGAAACGACTGCCTGTGACAAAGCTGGGTACATACATTGAAACACGAGTAAATAATTACTTGAAAAAGAAAGAAGCTGGTGCTGGAGAAGTTGCGATAAGAGTTGTAGCTTCTAGCGACAAAGTTGTCGAAGTTAAACCAGGGATGAGAAGTAGATTTGTGGACAATAACGACATGCCAGGGGAGTTTCCGTATCGTGCCAAAGCTTTGTTCGCGTTTGAAGAAGTCGACGGCACGGATGTATGCTTCTTTGGCATGCACGTCCAAGAATATGGCAGCGAGTGCACAGCCCCTAACACAAGGAGAGTCTACATCGCGTATCTGGATTCTGTACACTTCTTCAAGCCAAGGCAATTCCGAACTGCTGTGTATCATGAAATCTTACTCGGATACCTGGACTATGCAAAACAGCTTGGGTAAGAGATTCACTTTCAGTCATATTCGGCTTGAAAATGTTTGTTGATATTTTTTTGTTTAAATTTTTGATAATTGATTGCAGCTACACGATGGCTCATATTTGGGCGTGTCCACCGTCGGAAGGAGACGACTATATCTTCCACTGCCATCCGCAGGAGCAAAAAATTCCTAAACCAAAGAGGCTACAAGAATGGTATAAGAAAATGCTAGACAAAGGAATGGTCGAGAGAATAGTTCTCGATTACAAAGTGAGTATTTTAGTTCTATGTTATGATTCGGATCTTAGTCTCTGTGTTACCTGTTTGTTGAATTTTTGCATTCTGGTGTCAAACGAGACTAACATTAAAACCTGGCAAAGCTAATGTTCTCTCAGTTCTGTAACTTTGGACATAGGATAGCTAGGTAACAACTCTACGTCGAATTTGATAATTCGGAACGGAAATGTCTAATATGTAACTTATTCATCTTCAGGACATCTTGAAGCAAGCTATGGAAGACAAACTCTCGTCCGCTGCAGATTTGCCCTATTTCGAAGGTGACTTTTGGCCAAATGTTTTGGAAGAAAGTATCAAAGAATTGGATCAAGAAGAAGAGGAGAAGCGGAAACAGGCTGAAGCAGCTGAGGCAGCTGCGGCAGCAGCTAACGCAGTAAGTTTGAGATAATTCTTTTGATATGTCATCCTTGAAGGAAATTTCCAATATTTCGAAAGTTACTTAATATTGATGTTTTATGCTTAGATATTCTCGTTGTCCGAGGACTCCGAGACTGGTCCAGATGGAAAAAAGAAGGGACAGAAGAAAGCGAAGAAATCAAACAAATCGAAGGCCAATCAACGCAAGAATAGCAAGAAGTCTAATACCCCACAGACGGGAAATGATCTTTCCGCTAAGATCTTTGCAACCATGGAAAAGCACAAGGAGGTTTTCTTCGTCATACGGTTACACAGTGCTCAGAGTGCAGCCAGCTTAGCTGTACGTATATCAATAATTCCGAATTTTCTCTATCAGGGAAGTGGTTTTTGGTTACTAATTTGAATATCGGTTTATTCTTATAGCCAATTCAAGATCCAGACCCTGCAATAAATTGCGACCTTATGGATGGCCGAGACGCATTTTTAACAATGGCACGAGAACGACATTACGAATTTTCGTCATTACGGAGAGCGAGGTTTAGCTCGATGTCCATGCTCTACGAGTTACACAACCAAGGACAGGACAAATTCGTTTACACGTGCAATAATTGTAAAAGCCACGTGGAGACCAGATTTCATTGTACTGTTTGTGACGTGAGTTGATATTCTTTCTTCAAACACAGTAAACAACTGATATTTTATTGAATTATTGGCATCAAACACCAATATACCTAATGACAACATTTCTTATTCATTATCCAGGATTTTGATCTATGCATAAGCTGCAAAGGAAAAGATGGTCATCCTCACCATATGGAGAAATTAGGTCTAGACTTGGACGATGGTTCTTCACCAGCCGATGCCAAGCAAGCCAATCCACAGGTAAGATTGGGCTCAATGTTGGAAGATTCCTAACTTCAATCTCAACTAATAATATTCACTTTTTATCAACAGGAGGCACGAAAGTTGTCCATTCAGAGATGCATTCAATCATTGGTACACGCATGTCAATGCAGAGACGCCAATTGTCGACTACCCAGTTGTCAGAAAATGAAACGTGTTGTAACTCACACCAAAGTATGCAAGAGAAAAACAAACGGTGGCTGTCCTATATGCAAGCAATTAATTGCGTTGTGTTGTTACCACGCTAAACACTGCCAAGAAACTAAGTGTCTAGTACCATTCTGTTCCAACATCAAGCATAAACTGAAACAGCAACAGCTTCAGCAACGTCTTCAACAGGCTCAGCTGCTTAGGTAAGCCACAAAGCTGAAAACTTTTCATCATTTATTCACACAGACAAAGTTTGTGAATGGCTTCTTATCAGTGTTTTCGAATTTGTACATTGTTGACCCTCTATACTTGTAGGAGAAGAATGGCAGTCATGAACACGACCAGGCCTGGTCCTGTTGTCGCGTTACCATGTGGGCCGACCTCGAATCCTGCGATGCCAGGCGTCGGGGTCGCGATAAAACCAGGAGTCAGTCCTACAAATCTTCCATCCCACCAGCCTGGCATTGGTCTTAAACCTGGTACGCAGACACCACCTGCCAATGTGCTTCAAGTCGTGAAACAGGTACGTCATTTTTTGTTGGTATATATATGCTGGTGGTAAAGATTAATAAATAGTTTGCGAAACTGTGTTTCGGATACAATTAATTCTAGCTATTATAATTCAATTGCAATTGATCATTCCAGGTGCAAGAAGAAGCTGCAAGGCAACAGGCACCCCACGCTGGTTATGGAAAAGGTACACCTAGCAGTGGAATTGGTGGGGCAGGTCAGCCTGGCGGTGTTATGCAGCCTCCTCCAATACACAGGCCAATGACTGTTTCCACTGCTCCTCACCTCATGTCTATGCAAGACTGGACCCCAACGAGGTTCGTTCAGTTTTACAAGCACACATCCACTTGGTACTCCGAAAATATAATCGAAATCGCAGAACAACAATTATGGAAATTTGTGATGCTGGAGGCAGAGTTTTGAGGACTGGCTATGTTGCTTTACAGATATCCTGTGATGCAACCCAACCCAGGGGTCCGACAACAAGGTCCTCAGATAATGGCACAAGCGCAGCAGCAGCAACATCCGCAAGTGCCACCACACATTGCGATTGGTGGTCAAATGCCTAGACAACCAGGAGTTATTCCAGGTTCTGTTGGTCCGCAACCTTCGACTGCGTCTACAACTATGCCTAAGCATGCCCTGCAACAACTCATGGCAACACTGCGGAGTCCCAACTCGCCTGAGCAACAAAACCAAATCTTACAAATACTCAAGAGCAACCCTCAGCTCATGGCTGCCTTCATTAAACAAAGACAGGTATGTGTGTTCCCCACTAATCACTTGGAATTATGTCTTCTCATCCATCTCAAACTAAAGTTACCGTTAATAACAGTCCTGTGGAACTTTTGAGAAATGTTGAAAATGTTTGTTTCAGCAACAAACTAGCCAACATGGCGGCGCAGGTGGTCCTCTGGGTCCTGGACAACCTCAGCAACAGCAGCCTAGCTTGCAGCATATGATGAATCCCCAGCAGCAGCAGCAGCAACAACAACAACAGCAGCAGCAGCAGCAGCAGCAACAACAACAACAACAACAGCAGCAGCAGCAGCAACAACAGCAGCAGCAGCAGCAACAACATCAGCAGCAGCAGCAGCAACAACAACAGCAGCAACAACAACATCAGCAGCAGCAAGTGCAAAATAGAATGCAAGCTATGCTCAGTCAGCAACAACAACAGCAACAACCAGGGCAGGGGCATGGTGTACAACCACAGTGGAATAGGGAGATGGTGTACAAGCAGCAATTGCTGGTTATGCAGAGGCAACAAGCCCAGCAGCAACATCAGCAACAACAGCAACAACAACAGCAGCAACCTTTTACCCAGCCACCGGCACCACCTTACAACCAGCAAAGGCAAATCAGGCCACCGATAATTGGTAAGCCACAAGATTAACTCAAGAATTTAATAGTTTTATACTCTGATTTTCTTCCAGCAGCAGTTCATTTCATTTTTGTCAATAATATAACACAGTTTATTCCGAAGGTTCTTTCAATCTCTAAATCGTCACGCGTATGACACATTTTTGCGTTCGGAGTGGTGGAATGAAAACACGTTTTATATTATCGAGGGACCATTAGTTGTTAGGTTCATGAATTTCTTTCAATAATAGCTGATTATCATGTGTGCGCCCTTCTCTGCACATTCGAACTGCATTTTACAGTCTCCACGATAAAAGTCAACCCGCAATAAAATTGGGTTTGCGTTTTAATTCATGGAATCGAGGATACATGAAATAATTGGAAGGATAAATTACATTACGATAGATATACGATTGACGTTGCAGACTTCAATGGAAGTCGATAGCTGTTTGAATTCTTGGAATGATTCAAAGGTTCAGTCGTACTCGGGGAATTGATAGGATAGGCTCATGTTCATGATCTGTGAACATTAGGTGTCTATTTATGTATACATTAATTGTATATATTGTATGTATATTTACTATATCGTATATAAAAAATATACTGTGTATTTATGTACAATACTCATATAGTGCATAAAGGCTGACGGGCTTAATTAATTAAATACTAAATTACTACAAAGGTCAACAAACCATTTAGCTATATTTAGTGTTGTGTCTAATGTAATTTGATGTATAGTAAACAGTTGAAGTTTTTCTATTAAATATTGAAATGGGTACCATTTCAAAATGGCACAATATCTCTCTCATTCTTATTATTTATACCTCCTCTATATGTATATGTCATTGCAGAAGTCTTCTACGAAGTTCGCCGTTTGTGTCATATTCTAAATGAGACTTTTCAAACTTGGAATTCTACTTGCAGAACAATATATCTATAGAATATACGTGTTTCACCGATCAAACGTTGAATAAATAGAACTATATGTAACAAGAGATGCAAGCCTACAGTTATGCCAAATGTCATGAATATTTAAACAAAGCTATTTCGATATAGGAACCTTGTGAATTAACCCCGTCGCTAGCTGTGTATGTACGATGTATCTCATGTCTCTGAAACAAAAAAAATTTCTAATGTTTATTTTTTATATTTATTCAGGTTACGGCGGGTTCAATGAGCAAGCCTATGGACAGCCGGGCCTGAAACCAACTCCACCTCCTGTACCTTCGCCCCAGGGTGTAATGGGCCCTCCGGGGATTTCAGTACAACAACAGTTGATGCAGTCGGTGCGGTCGCCACCTCCTATTAGATCTCCGCAACCAAATCCTTCTCCAAGGCCTGTCCCTTCGCCTCGCAATCAACCGGTTCCTTCTCCTCGTGCTGGACCTGTACAATCACCTCACCATCACCCACCCCACGGCACTCCAACTCATTCGCCAGCTCACGAACTCGGTGGTCCCAGTGAAATGATGCTCTCACAACTTGGCGGCGGTACCGGCGTACCTACTGGTCACCCGCCTGCCATGCCTCACCATCCATCCCCAGCCCCTCCCCCTGTGAGTGGTGCGGATTCTAGTGAAGTGACTCCCATGACGCCGCAGGACCAACTCACAAAGTTCGTTGAGGGATTGTAGTGACTGTTAGTTACCATTGTCTTCAGTGAGACTGACTATGAAGCTTTCATCTTCGCAGCGACCACTCTCATTTACCGTTACTTTCAGACAATTTTTCATGTACTGACATTATGCTGCCTCAAGAGAAAAATTAGAACAACATATCGGCTATTGCAGTGCGTTATTTCTCTGTTTCTCTGCATTGCCGAAAAGAGGGAGAAAGAGAGAGAAATCATCGTTGTAATATTTGTGGTACATTGTTAAACGTGAAGGACAGTCCCTGCGCGAGCCTCGGTAATTTGAGTGGAAGTTGTTGAATGACGTAAAAAAGACTTGACAGCAATCTAAATGCCCTCCCCCTGCCCCGCCCTGTGACCCCGTATAAGAGACTCAGTGACTTTGAAAAAAAAGAGAGAAACAAAAACTAAAAGGGCTGTCGTCGCCACCCTCCTCGCGGCTGCTTGCGCAGGCTGAGTGAAATCGTACAAATGTGTTGTGTATACTTAACATTAATTAATATTAATAGTTGAAATACTAATAGCGACTACTATTACCATTACTATTATACCGTAAAACAAGACATGAAAGGAAGCAAAGAACTCTATATATATATATATAATTTAAAAACAAAAAAAAAAATGAAATGAATTGAAAAATAAACACTAAAAACAGATAGACAAGATACTTTGTAAAGTAAGTAAGAAGGATAAAAGCAGATGTTAAGTAAAATAAAATAAAATAAAGAAAAAGTTAATGAATAATGTTAACTTAGTGTAATTTGTTAAGAATTAGAACAGCTGCCGATGCTGTATTTAGAACGGTTAAAATTTTGTGATCATTGAATTACGCATAAATAAATACAAGCTCATGAGAGAAAAATAACACTACTCTTGATTAAAAAAAAAAAAAGGAAAGAAAAAAAAACCAATATACATGTACAGCGTGTGTCACAACCGAAAATCATAAATTCACAACAGGCTGCTGTTTGCTACTACAGGAGGAGTATAAATCGTGTTAATTTTGAAAAGTTTTGAATCGAGGGCCTGTATGTACAGTCGAATCAAATAATAGCTTTGAATAGCTAATGGGCCCTCTCGTAACCACTATGTAAATACTATATTATTATTATTATTATTATTATTATTATTATTATTATTATTATTATTATTATTATTAATTTACCTGCCTATAATAAATCTATTGATTAATATCGCTCTAAGAACGAAAAAGGAAAACGCAGACAGAAGTATTGTAATATTTGAAACAAAAAAGAACCTAAATGTTATACGACAAGCTACTTCACACACATTACACTACGTGACTATGCCAGTGCTGTATCATAGTGAAATTCTGAATGTAATTTTTTCTCCCCAAAACTTTTTTCTTAATTAACTATTTAAATGACTAGTTATACGTGATGTGTTTCAAAAGTAATAACAATAAAAAAAAAAAAGTGTCACTTTTGGAATACATTTTATAAGAAGTAGCCCCACATTGTAAGTAAAAACATTAGCTGATTTCATGTAATCAGAAACTACTAACACCGCGACAGATAGTTAACGCAATTTAGAAATCGTAAAAGAGAGGATTGTTTGTTCAAATGCAACCACATTGAAAATAAAAAATAAATAATTTAAAAACAACACCAACATATGTAATTTATATACGAAAGTACATAAAGGTTCACTGAAAAATGTGTTTCGAATCCTTTCGACAATATCGCAGTTATACATGGTAATTCTAGGGAATAAATGAATTAGAAGAAAAAAAAATATAGGATTATTCTGAATAAGTACAGCAATGAGTTATGTACATATATATACATATATATATACATACGCATTGGATATATACTTGTGTATGTGTATATGTGCATAGAATAACGAAAAGTTTGAATAAAAATTTAGCTTTTTGAAGTAATTATTGTTATATTCTATGAAACATTATATATGGATGTTTGCATGATTTAGAAATAATTATTTTACATTTTTTATAAATCAATCTAAATAAACGAATAATGAATTATAATCAAAGTCAGTCATGTTCAATACTATCCAAAATTAGATATCGTTTTTTTTCTTTTTTTTTACAATACAATCCTTTTTTTCTCTAACAAACATGTGATGTCCAACTAATTTAGTTTGTGACCTAATATCTTGAAAATGCTGACATCTACATACATAAATGAAGACAATGTTATACACCGGTATTTAAAATAGTATTTTTCATGCCACGTAAAACGTTTAACAACCACATATCACTGCAATTGATGAATGACGTTGACGGTGTAGTGGAAGAGAATATCTCCTTACAGTACGAGTGGATCAATCATTTTTTAGCTAGTTGTGACATTCTGACAGAGCACCCTTTCTCCTTGTATCGGAAGAATCTTACATTACATTTGAATCTCCAATATAGAAAGAAACTAGGAACATGAACATCTCATTGGAATTTGTATTCTTTAGAATTACCATTTACAAGTATAGTTGCGTACGGTCGAATTGTATTCGTTGTTTATTGTACCAGCGTTTCAATAAGATTATTGCGGAATGAGGAATGCTGAATGAAGTATAGATTATTGAACAATCCTACGTGAAAAAATAATCATAATGACAAACCCAAAAGTATTTGGCTTAGTATGGCTGTGTATAGGGCAGTGTTGTAAATCCGAAGTGGTGCATTATTTGTGTGGTGGTAAAATCTCGAAGTCCAAGTACCACCACATACACCATATTATATAAAATACTGTGACTCACAAAATAGAAAACTTGACGGATTAAAAAATGATCCCCCGGTATTGTTACGTCAGACGAAACCATGCGTCTTGACCGTTTTAATAAGAGTAACTATTTCATTATGTTAATACTAATAACGGGTCGTGAAAAATGATATTCTACCAAATTTCGGCACTTAAAGTAACAGAAGTTTGAGGTGAACCTTGTCCAAAAACTTGCACCTCAACTTCGTCTTCGCAACAATAAATATAATTCTTTTTAGCAATACCTGCAACAGGCCATTGCATTTTAGGGGATAATGTATTCGACGTAATTCAGTGATGGAATAAAGTTTGCTAACGAGACCTTAACAATCTCTCGGCGATCTAATGCGCAGATGTCGTGTTACGCATTACCAACATTTTTTCTGTTTTGAAATGCACAGTATTTGGAAGATTAATTATTGTAATGAAGGAAGATACCACCATATATTATATATATATATATAATTATTTTTTCGTGTTTTTTTTTTAAATCATGGAACACATTAATATAATCCAATGGTTATATTATGAAGTAAAATATTATTAATTAATTATTAGTTATATCAATAGGTGATACTACAGACAAAACTATGAAATATAATTATTATTATTACAATTATTACTGAAATACCGAATATAGAATACTACTTTTTATTATGACTTTTCGTAAATAGTGATTTAATTACCTAATTAAAGATTAATGAGACGGAAATGTAACGTTTACCCCGTCCCTTTCACCCCCCCCTAACCTTTTCAACCTTGACCCACTGCATTCGTCACGATAAATGTTGTATGATAACAATGTGTGTTCCTTTCTTCATTTTATTGTTTCTCATGCACATTCTGCCAGTAATAATTAGATATCCTTTTCTGGTGGTATTCGTTACAAACTTGAAGCCTTGAAAAAAGGAATACTTGACCTACCAATCGCGCTTTGTTACCCGTAATGCTGATAATGATAACTCGGAAGTATTCACTAGTTTCGGCACTCTTCTACCTCGAGAGAGTATGTCGAAAGGAGATTATTTGAAAATGAAGGAGTAGAATTGTACACTGCAGTCGTTCCAGTTCGCAGTAGTGCTTCTATTATAATTAAACGTTGAAATCATCATAAAATTTGACGAAAATGAATGTTTTCATGAACTCAAACAGTTTTGAGACATGTTTCACAGATCTCTATGCTTGTGGCATTAGATTATCCTCCCGACGCTGGCGAGGTGTATTCATCATATTAACTTATCTTGGGACTAGGGTATCTGCTACTTACTGGATCGCACTTGTGCGGTGGTTCGAACAATTCGAAAAGTTAGGCCATTTGAAAGATATTTAGCAAAAATTTTTTTTTGGTAGAAGGGATCGGCTTGAGGTAGACGAACGTAGATTGTTGACTAAAAATGGTCGAAAATTCCAGTTTTTCCCAAATATTATGGGATACTTTTTTTCCTTCCTTTTTCTAAATCTGATCGATTTGCAAAAACTAGTTATGATGAATATTCTTTGAATGGCGCGTGATTCCCCAGTATGCTTGAAAAGTACAAACACGTACGATGTCAACTTGAGGCGCAAGTGCAGGTGCGGGTTTTCTTGTGAAATCATTTTGGTCAGAGATAAATACTGTGGAAATTCTTATTCCTAACACACGGCTGATGGTCAGGGATCACCCAGGAGGTGCCATCGGGAGACTTGGAAGAAGTAATTATGTCGTTACATTTCCACAACAGGACCGGAGCAATAATATATTCCGTCATTCGATTGAAGGTATATTATTCCGTGCATGTTGGTATTATCATATTTCAGTGTGTATTTAAGTCGGAATTCACATAAAATTGTAGGTACACAAGGCGCGGGCGCTAGCGCGACTTGATCGATACCTCTAAATTCTGTAATGTACTGGAACTCGCAGCATGGGAGTAGGGTAAAGTAATAGACAAAGATAGTCGAACCCTAGTATTTATAATTTATTATTTCCGATTTCTAATCATTAACAAGCATCGGTTAGACAATCGTGGACAGGGCCGGCGACTTACGAAATTTCAGGGTGTGGAGTTGCTCTGATAACGGGGGGGGGGGGGGGGGCATCCGAAAAACATCAGAACCTGCCGAACAGTTACCTTGTATACCTACGCATGAGCCCGATACTAGATATTGATGTGGCATGCGCGTAAATTGACTGTTTGTAGGGCAAGGTGATGGTTTTCGTACGAGTCGCTGGTGTGCCTGGCGATCCGGACGCAAAGCCAGCGGCTCGTGCGAAAAATGTAATCCTCGTGGAACAGTTACTTAACGCGGGCGCCCCTACAATATTTTTTATGCCTGTTTTCGATGCGTAAAGTGGCAGCTGTCTGAACACCTAAGAATGACCCTGAAAGATTCGTCACGAATTCTCAATCACCCTGTATTAATGACATCTTTGAAACGTCTCTTTCCGTTCCGTCAAATGCCGTTTTAATGGCTGTGCCGTGAAAAATATTTATTAAGGAAAAGGCATTGAAAGTCACTTCGACGCCACCTGAGATGCACATGAACGTGCAGATAGGAACTGCTGTGCAAAGTAGTAAGCTGCGGTTTAATCACTTTCAGTGTTTCGCGCGGAATTCTTTGGAATACATAACTGATAACAAACAGGATATGGAACAAAGTTGTGGAATAATGTATTTTCGTGGCGATTAGTTGGCACGTCCACTTGTATATTTTCTTTTTATGGAAAGTGGAAGAAGGTTCTTCTCAATATTTTTGGCAAAGTTTCATTAAGTACCTTTAATTATTTGTTTTTATCACTGGCTTTTCAAAATCCATTGACAAATTCTAATTTTTAATCAAGACTTTTGGGGTGTGGAATATCCACACGGTTGGCATTCAGGGTTTGGCGTGCTCCACACACTCCACACAGAAGTCGCCAGCGATGAATTGTATATCGTGTAACAACGGACGAAACTTTGGGATTGAGACGAGTACGAAGCTTGTCAGCAATCACACGAGTGGCAAATCAACAATCTTCCCTAGTCACACGCCATTTTTTTTTTCAATCTAAAAAAACCATGAACCTTGAAAGATGAACTCTCGAAACCATGAACCCGGTTGGAGTTTTTAGCTTCTAGAGAAACGTAATTTCAGACCAGATTTCGTATAATGCGCCAAAAATAGGGAAATATTTGCCCGGGATGATACAGCGCGCTATAAGAAACAGTTCATTTCAGTACGCTATACCAGCCCCGGGCAGAAATTTCCTTCTTCTGGACGAGTGATACCATTTTTGCACTCCGAAATGAGGAAATCTCTGTCCGGAAATGGTATAGCCCGCTCAAAAGTGTAAAATTTCTGCTTCGAAGAGGTAATTCCGCACATCCTGTTGGCTCTACGAACGGTATCGTTGACCAATACGTGTCGACGTTCGTTTCTCGTGGATTCCCAACTCCCCCACGCATCCACACACCTTTTGTATAAAAGCTGCTCCATTTTGGTGCCTTCACCACTCCACTGAATCAACACAAACTAGTTGCCTCGTAACTCTGTATTTTCTTCATCAGTCTACGTGATATGCTCGACAAATTTCAACGATGAAAATAGTTATTTTCCTTGCTGCGGTATCCGCTGCGAATATTTTCGTGGGTGTTGGGGGTATCGTTCCAGCAGCTACTTTCGAAAAGTGTGGTGATGGATTCCAATTAACATTCCCGAATGATTCTCAGATTGAGGGGTTCGAGTTTCGTGCAAACATAAACGACCAGATTCGAGGTAAGATACAAATGATTTAACTGGCCATTGCGCTCGTCACTTTCCGACGAAATTTTGACCTAACAAAATGTCTCTGATCCAGTTGGCGGGCCTGCGGAGGTGACCGCATTCATAGACAAGCAAGAAAACGGTACATGGATTTACAAGAGGACCTCGCCTAAGCTGTTGCCTGGACACACAGTTAACTACTGGATATTGCTTCACTTCAACGGAGGAAACTATTCGTCAACACCCCAGTCCTGGAGTATGCCAATATACCAAATCTCCAGGGCAAGACCCACCAAAAGACGTCGAATAGCACTGGCTTAGGATTGAGCCTGTGAAAATGTATTATTTCTGTCATTATAGGTTCAGAAAAATCGTACGTGATACGAATTTTATTATCCCCGAGTTACATCGGGCTAGGCTTTTTCCATGAACGAATAAAATATATGCTTGTAAAATGTATACACTGTGATTAGAACCTCAAAACTGTTTCACATATCCTATAAAATTTACGATCATATAAAGTTGACGAAGAACAAGCTCCACGTACTTCTGAAACAAAACAGAGAACAGTGGAAATCCAATTGAATTTTCATCTTGTTCTTGTGTTATGAAATGATGAGTGATGAAACGAACACACAAGGTTCCAGTAGATTTTCTTGGACACGTCTTCGATTGGATTTTTTCCCTATCTATAAAAAAAGACTGGATGTTCACGAGATAATGCTAGCCATGATACAATTTCTGCTGTATAATATGAAATTGAAGAACTTTTCTTTGGAATTCGAGAGGCCCCAACAAAATGTAAACAACTGGGTTGTAAAAAGCGTTGACCTGTTATCAATTATTCACACCACGAGCCACCGCTGGGTAGTCAGTTATTATCGTTTCTACGATCGGTGTCGTTTTTCTCCAACCAACTTTGCCAAAAAAACTTCAATAATCAAACCGCAAGATCAAGTTCAAGTTCAAGTTAACAAGAATACGGCAGAGATTCGGTGTGAGTTGAGGAACGACGAACAGAAATTTACAAACACAATATCAAAGCTTGAACAGTTTGATCAGTTCGTACTCATCGCATAGTACACGTACTCATCCGAGCAGTGATAAATGAAGTGATTGATTTTTTTCCCGAAGGCATTTGAAGTCGACGTGTGATCCAATTGACCCGTAAGTTTGAATATATAAAAGCTGATTTTCTGTCACAAGTCATTCAGTTGTTGAGTTAAAGTCAAGCCTTATAGGTAGATTTTTTGTGAGGTAATATTTATCCAATTCTTTTCGTAAACTTTGAATCAATTTCGATAACGATGAGAAGTTGGTTCGTCTTCGCGCTGTTGGCTACAACAATTGTCGCAAATATCGATGCCGTGGATAAAAACTTCAAATTCCAACTACTGGATCCGCATACCGGGTCTCGTTCAAACCCATTATTGAAGTCACCGCAGTCGCCCTCCACGGAGTCATCAACGAAAAGTGAGAAGGTGACTATGGTCTGCATCTGAATAGCCAACAAGAAATTGACAATTCAAGTATATTCGTCAAGGATAATTGGCTGAAACCATCATCTCATGTTATTTTCTCGTCTGATTGAAATAAATCCATGTCCTGCATAGGCACTCTGATTCGCCGATTTGCAGCGCTCTCGTGGGTCCAGGACACGTCGTTTATTTCTGGGTTTATATAGACTTGCCAAACAACAAGTCATACTCGACTGCGATAAGGACGTACGTGGTGCCTCAAGGTCCCAGAGTCCCTGCCAATTGACTCGACCATCGATGCACACGAGAATATCCTGCAGAAGGATTCTGACTAATATTTCTTTGGGTGACGACTCTCAGCAGAATATCATCTCGGGCATTCTTTTACTCCTTGAGTGGCAGAGACAACGGTAAAGAGGATTACTAATATCACCGAACTCTGATTGTCACAGTACATTTCAGTTTAGGTTTGACCATGGGTCACGGTCCAGCGCAGATTAATTGACGGTCAATCAAACTCCGACAGGGCCGACGAAGTAAGATTTTCCCAGGTGTCGAGTGCTATTGATATATATTGGCGAGGGGGGCATCCGAAAAACATCAGAACCTGCCGAACAGTTACCTTGTATACCTACGCATGAGCCCGATACTAGATATTTATGTGGCATGCGCGTAAAGTAGACTGTTTGTAGGGCAAGGTGATGGTTTTGGTACGAGTCGCTGGTGTGCCTGGCGATCCGGACGCAAAGCCAGCGGCTCGTGCGAAAAATTTAATCCTTGCCGAACAGTTACTTAACGCGGGCGCCCCTACAATATTTTTTCATGCCTGTTTTCGATGCGTAAAGTGGCAGCTGTCTGAACACCTAAGAATGACCCTGAAAGATTCGTCACGAATTCTCAATCACCCTGTATTAATGACATCTTTGAAACGTCTCTTTCCGTTCCGTCAAATGCCGTTTTAATGTCTGTGCCGTAAAAAATATTTATTAAGGAAAAGGCATTGAAAGTCACTTCGACGCCACCTAAGATGCACATGAACGTGCAGATACGAACTGCTGTGCAAAGTAATAAACTGCGGTTTAATCACTTTCAGTGTTTCGCGCGGAATTTATGTGTATGCGTCAATTCTATGGTTTCACCGAACCCTTCCGATCATCTCAATGAAGTGGTCGGATCACAGGTAGGACTGCAGACGGTGTACCTCTTTGAGATGATACTTATGCGCCGGATCCCACATGGTCATCTGAAGCCACTTACTGGAGGTTTCAGATCAGCGTATGTTTGACAAGTTGTACGGGACACCTTGAAAATTCACGAACTTCCAAACGCTCTGAGATCGAAGGCATGCATGTATGCGTTGTCCCAGTGACGAGCTAAGCTCGAAAACAGTAACCTCAACAGCAAAAAGTGCGAATATCAACCTAAGAAGTTGACAATAAAAATTTTGTAAGGTTATTCTGGGTGACTTCTGACCCCAGCCTCTCGGACTTTTTCACGTAAAATGTCATACTTTCCATTTCAAAGAATATTTATGTGTTGGGGACAAAATGGAGATCATCAGAGGGATGCTGAATTGATAAATTTTCGAGAATCGGAGGTGGGTAGGACGTGTAGCCAGTAGGTCTTTCTTTCAGCAACGTAGGTGCATAGAACAGCGATGGAAAAGGAGAATAGTGGTAAGGAAATTGGGGAAATTTTCAAAAAAGATGATTGCACATAAGTCATGACGACTGTCCTAGATGAATCATCGTGGATACAGCTAGGTGGGAGCTGTCCTACGTCCAGCAATAGACAGATGAATTCGTCTCAAGCAGTTCACGAACAAGAGATCATTTAGTGAAGATAGCTGATCTTATCGCCGCCGTTCCTACCGCAGCAGCCGTTATTCCTAAAATGAAGATGTACCAGAATCCTCTCGATCTGCTTCCCGCGATACGACCTGTTAAGGTTATTAAATGAAACACAAAAGTTAATTGTATTCGACACAGTTTATTTAGTATAATATCTAAACATATCTCTCTCTCATTCGTCCTTTCCACATCTTATGCTTGTGTACACAAACTATATGTAAAATATTAGAATTATATTTCAACACGACCCACAGCTACAATGGTTACCATAACAACGATCTCCGTACCAGCCGATCACCGCAGCAACGGTTACCATTGCAACTGCTGCGCCACTTTGGCTGAGTTCCGAAACGAGCTGGCAGTACTGTCATCAGTCTGATGTCTCTGTTACACTGCTGGATTGTTGCTCAGCTCTGTCTCTCTCTAGCAAAATTTTCAACACCATGCCGTAGCGAATTTCGGAACACGGCCCTTATGTCCTATCCAGAATTCATCCCCACCATGAATTTTCAGAAATTTCCAAGAATGAGACGTACAGTAAGACCCAAGACGCAAAACGTAATGCGTAAGATGCGCAGGTGCCCACACTGAGAAAAATTTATATAGTAAACGGATTTTATGATTGACAGGATTATAAAAATACACAATCAAACCGAAATAATGGTTGAGAATACTATATTATAGTTTCGTTTACTATAAAAAAATGTTCGAGGCCATTTATAACTCACATGAATAGTACCGATAACTATAAATTTTTCTCAGTGTGCAGGTGATAAGGTAAAGTTGTAGGACATATTGAAGGGGTAACGTGCAACAATTGTCACTGTCAATGATGAAGTATCAAATCCCGAGATAGTATACACTGAAAGTGTATTCTCGCAGTCCGGTGTAAAATGTAGCATGCGAAGTTCTATGACGCAACGTTCCATGAAGTCTCTGCGAAGTCACGAATTCTGGTCTACGCTAATTTTCGGAGTCACTAACCCTTCGGGATCACCTATAGTAGAAATGAGAAAAGAGTAAAAGTGTTGTACATGCTATGTAATTATGAGGACTATTGAAACACGGATGTTTACGCTTCCTTCTATAATATAGATATGCCACATTACTTGTTTGATATAATGTCAAGTTCCAAGCTTATATAATTCGAGGGGCGTCTCTGAATTCAACGTGTACAACGCTAATTGTGAGCGTTTGAGATCGTCGAATTCAGCCAAATTCATGCGTTGAATTCATGCGTCAAAGGCAAAGTGTTTAACGTTGACATCGTATGAAATCGTCGACCAACGATCAACAACGTTCGTACGATCTTATTTGAATTCAGAGTGAGACGCCCCACGATATAATTTGACTCTGTTATACAATTTCATACGATTAAATTCTGTGATTAGAAAATTTCATATGAGGATATAACCACTAAGGATCAAGAAGAAGATTAGAAAATTTCGCAATAGTCGTCATTGTGTAATAGTTTTTACTGGAACCCATCATACTATATCGTGAAGCTGATTTTTGTGGCTTCTTATCACGACTGCGCATCCAGCAAAGAGTACAACTGCATGACCATGCACAAGACAGAATTGTAAATTCTTCCTGGAGACGCACATCGCAAGATTTTGTTTCTGCACTTTCTTCGTCATCTTTGTGATCTTCTTCCACCATCAACAAAATTTTCATATCTTATCTACGCCACTACGAAGCCAACGAAGAAATACGTAAGCATATGTATCCCTGCTGTAAACTAAGAAGAATTGAGTATGGTAAAAACGGATTCAACTCAAATTGAATGAAATTAAAAAGACTTATGTCGCAATTCTTTTCGATTTTTCTCAATCTTTTTAATTCCATTCAATTCGAGTTGAATCCGTTTTTACCATACTCAATTCTTCTTAGTTTACTGGGATATTATAGTTATCGAAACGCTTTACAACGGAACTGCGTCATGTGTGTGGGATGAGCAGGGCGTTCGAAGTTTTTCATCTCTCATTGCGTGTTAGATAAGTTTTAATAATTATCAGTGGGGTGTTGGGAGCTCTTTGTTAGCTTTTTCGAAGCGACGGGATACTAGTGACAAGGCCACAGAATTATACAAAGCTGGGGAGAAAATCATGCACATGATATAGGAAACGCTAATAAAAATCACGGACAAGTGAATATACGGTCCTATCAGGTTTTTAATAAGGCTTTTGCCCCCGTATGATATCTAGACCTATCCAGGGCCGGACATGAAAACCCAGGGCTCCTGGGCAGTAAACAGAGGCAGGGCCCCTTTTTTGAATTATTGAATAGAATTTTTTGGAAACCATCCACTTCTAAATAATTCACGTATGATTCAAGTATTTTCTGTCACAAAAATAAACAGTATTTATTATAACTTCTTCAGTTGTTCTTCTTCAGAGGTTTTCTGTCAGGTACGTATATTATTATCTCTTGTGGGTATTTAGTTCGCATACGTACATTATACAGTTGTATAAACCATGTACCCCGATTAGTGTTTTTTTTCGAGTTACGTCGTCATTGTTAACTATCTTACTATTTTTTTTTTATCACTTTTTTTGCCCCTGGCGGGGCCCCCTACAAAGTTGGGTCACTACGCCAGGACCTAGTATGCCTAGGCAGAAGTTTTGCCCTGGACCTATTTGGGGACCTATCAAAAAGTCCATTCTGAAAGGTTCCCTGATAGGTCCAGATATAATACGGAGAAAAAAAGCCTTATCAAAAATCTGAAAGGACCGTATTTACTTAGCGGAAGTTTTAAGCAGGGAACCGCGTGAATA
Organism: Euura saliciscinereae; assembly: GCA_018420115.1. NCBI lineage: Eukaryota > Metazoa > Arthropoda > Insecta > Hymenoptera > Tenthredinidae > Euura > Euura saliciscinereae. The sequence goes on along the minus strand of JAFFZH010010287.1, from coordinate 21,723 downwards.
AAATTTCGTGGAAAATAAAATCCGTGAAGAGTAAATGAGGCACATAACGATCAGCTTTCCATTGAATCATTTGATTTTTTATGAATAAAGCATGAAACAAATTCCTATACTTATCGAATCGTTGTTTTTCAATATGTTTTCAAACAAATTACCTGATACAGAACCCGGATTGGCTGCATTGGTACATATTGAAAAATTCCAATCCGTTTCAATTCGTTTTGAATTGTTAGTCGACTATATTCGCGTTGCCAAGATTATGACCATTCCTATATTTGGAATTCGATTCAATCAAATTATACAAGATTATATGCGTATAATTTTCTGTTTTTATCGTTTTCATCTGATAAAAATTCAATTATAAGGAGTAACAACAAACCATTCAACTGTCTTACATATTTTGTTCCTGACAAACCGGTTTCGGAACCGATTTATCGATCCTAGGTGTGTGGAACATTGTCAGTGAGAGTGCGCCGAAAAATTGGGAACTGTGATTATCTCGCTGGAAATATTGTTTGTTTACAGTTTAGGAGGATAGCAGCGATTCTATACTGACTGTTGCGATGAAGCAGTCCTCGTTCTTCGTAATCATCTCCGCAGTGTTCGTAGGGTGAATATTTTGAGGATAAGAATAAAGTTAATACATACGATACATTCGTTAAATTACACAATTGAGAAAATATCTGCAGGATATCGTGCGACGATGTCATAGATCTTACTTTCCCGAGCGGGCTTCGACTCGGGACTGCTAGTGCTTCTTATCAAGTCGAAGGAGCTTGGAATGCCAGTGGTAACTACTCGTTGGTTGTTATTGCTACGGTTAACGAAAAGTATATGCTAAAAGTGAAAATGTCAATAATTTTAGACAAAGGAGAAAATGTTTGGGACCATTTTACTCACCACCAAAGAGACCGCATAGCGGATCATAGCGACGGAGATATTGCCTGCAATTCTTATTACAAATACAAAGAGGACGTGGCCCTGATTAAATCCATTGGAGTGAGTCGATACCTTTTTCAATACCACTTGATAAAATGTGACCATAATCGTTCATTTTTCAGTTCGATTTTTATCGGTTCTCGATCAGCTGGTCACGCGTACTTCCAACTGGCTTTGCTAACGTGATAAGCGAAGAAGGGCTTCAATATTACAAAAACTTGACTGCAGAACTAGTCGCAAATGGAATAGAGCCCATCGTGACAATATATCATTGGGATCATCCGCAAGAGATAGAGGATATGGGTGGATGGACGAACGAACTGATTGTAGATTGGTTTGTGGATTACGCTAGGGTACTTTTTCAAGCTTTGGGAGGGAGTGTGAAAAGATGGGTAACTATTAACGAACCTCACTCCTTCTGCGTGGATGGTTACACATCAGGAACCAAAGCACCAGGTATTGCAAGACTTCTACTACACTTTTAAACATCACGAATCAATCGAGGTGATGATAAAGGACTATTGGTTCGATGAAAGAATCTCCCAGGAGCAGGATTTCTGTTTTCAGGCAAAAAACTATCCAGTACCGGGACATACCTATGTGGCCACAATGTTCTGAAGGCCCACGCCAAAACTTATCGCATGTACGATAAGGAGTTTCGCGCAGAACAGCAAGGTCAGGTTGGCATGGTATTTGCATTGTCGGCATTCCTATCAGCAAATTCCAGTGACACCGAGTCTGCGGAAACCGCGTTCCAATTCACCGCTGGATGGATGGCTCATCCCATCTTCAAAGGAGATTATCCGGAAATCATGAAGAACAGAGTAGCAATGGTCAGCGCGTACAAAGGCTACGCCAAATCAGTGTTACCCGAATTCTCCGAGGAATGGATCTCCATCATCAAGTAAAATCCAAGCTTTCAATATGCGTGAATGATTCTCATACGAAACAGAGATTCTGATATCGTTTTGACGGTCTTCGTGATGTTTTACAGTGGAACTGCGGATTATTTCGGGTTTAATCACTACACATCGTTTCTCGTTTCACCTGACTCCAACGAAGAGGAGGGAATATACGCCGACTCGGGTTTGGCTTATAACTTTGACCCGAGCTGGCCTGCGACAGTTGCTTCATGGTTCAAGGTATACATTTGGACCTCACATATTTGACTAACTTGGGACTTGATTGTGAGACCACTCGGTTATTCGATGAAAACAGGAGTTCCCCACCTACGTACTCCGTGGCGAACGGACATTCGTATAGCTCGAGGGGTCAAACTTTCAGTTTACAAGTGATTCCGTGATTTCATACATATTGGATCTGCCACAAAAGAACATCAATCTCGTGGCATATATTGGGTATAATTGTTGCAGGTTAATCCTTCAGGATTTGGTTACATCTTGCGTAGAGTTAAAGATGAGTATGATAACCCACCGGTTTGGATTATGGAAAACGGCTATCCAGACAATGGTGAATTGAACGATTACAACCGAATCAGCTATTATCATGACTACTTGAAGGAAATGCTGATAGCTATCAAACGAGACGGTTGCAACGTCGAGGGCTACACCTCTTGGAGCATTCTCGACAATTTTGAATGGGGAGCTGGTTATGTGTGAGTAAATTTACTTCTTGGTTTCTACGAAGTCACATACGACAACCGCGAATCGTATTCAAAAGACTCCTGTTTTCTATTTGCGGGGTTCCGTAGGGAAAGATACGGGATCATTGGCGTAGACTTCAACAGTCCTAATAGGACCAGGTCTGCTAAATTGTCGGCGTCTTGGTGGAGAAGTGTTATTGCGACGCGTCAACTTCAGCCTGTACCGAGGGGGTAACAATTTCACATTTCACAGCTATTTTATAGGTATTCCAATGTCAATCATTGTTATCAACCAAATAATGCTAGTTGCATTCTAGGTGGTTATCGTATAGTTTTTGCATCTAGATGTATGTAGTAAAACAATATTCTACAAAAGGTAATAAAACATCACTAGATGAATGTACAATATATTGTTTCGTGAGTCTTTTTCATGGTGAATTTGGTCTATATTTTTTCAAGATACCAACATGATTCGCATCTTAACTGTTTTTAGCAATATTATAATACCCCAAGAAAAAGGATATACCTACAGATATTACTACTTTTGGCAGAGTAGCCTTGAGTATAGGTGACCACTCAATCTGGGCCTGGGTTAACATGGAATTAAATGAATTCTTCACAATACATAATCATATTTATTATTGTTAAGATATTGTTACAAATTACAATGGTACTTTCCGGATTCTTAATTCACTTTGATGTCGCTATTTTTCAGCATTCAATGCGATAGCTACCTATAATAAGTATACTTAATTGTACTATAGTGCCTTATACTGGCCTTGGACGGTTTAGTTACGAATTACACATCACATTAATCGAAATTAGTTGTATGAAGTCCCTCGTGAAGAAACAGAACAAGGAAATAGCAGTTTTAATCTTTGTACCTGCGGAGCTTTATACGTGAATTGCAGCAATTCTTATCGGAGCATACAAAATATTACGTAAAGGTTATTCCGACCACTATCACCCCCGAATAAATAGTGAATCTATATTTGTTTACATCAATAATTGTATGTATATGTTGGTAGGATTCCAGATAACAGGGATGCATCTATGATTTTATTCAATATTTTTAGCAAATTGTTTTTAGTCTCTGGATATGTAGATAGCTTTCGCTCCCAAAAAAAAAAAAAAAATTTTAAATATTCTGCATCCCAAAAACTGAATCTTCCACATAAATTCTGTTTTTTGTCTTCTTGTATGAAATCAAAAAGCATATGTGTTCTTGTCAACGTTGGTAGGGGAAGATGACGAACAATGGACATTTTTAGGGAATCTGAGCTTTTGATGGAACATTATTTTTCAAAATTCGACAATTTTCAAGCCTGTAGAACGAAATTGTCCGTTTTGCGCACTGTCTCATTTTTTCCCACCCTCCCCTACTATCCAGAATAAGATGAAAAAGGTCTGCTAGTAACATTTGACGAAACAGTTCAAGTGTTCCTTGAATCTAGAACTATATCACACAAAATTATTTTTTAACTCGAGTCACATCGACAGCGATTATAGTGGTTGGAATACCCCAAAGGCCTGGTAATTCTACCAGGGACATGATAATATTTTGTCTTATTTGTGGTCACACGGGGTAAGAAAAGGTAAGTCATGCCCAGTTTTATGAACGTGGGGTGAAGTTTACCACATTCATTTCATACACATATTTATCACACATTTGTCTAATGTGTCAACGTGTATTAAACAATCAAACGCCTCCCTGCGGGGTAAACTCCACCCCACGTTTTCTAAAACTGGGCATTATTGGTCTAAAAAATTCTACTTGATAGGGGGAAAAAGTTTCCCTAGAACCATAAATCGCAAACGACCCATTCCTACACTAAATGACCGGTGAACATTTTCGAGATTCCGTAAAATTTGTGCTACGTGATCTAAAAGCTTCCAGGTTAAGGTGAAATGAAAGTCACGTGACCTCGATATGATTTACACTTGGAATTTTCAAACGCTATTTTCGCAGCCAAAACACATTCGATTGATGTGAAATTGAGATCAGTGATGTAGAAAAACTCAATGAAGGGCCTGCCAATCGTGGATTTTCGAAAATCGAGACGTAATAACAGTTTTTTTTAACAATATTGCTTTGTAATCCAAGGAAGTGCTGCCTCTCTCCATGAGGGGCAGCACCTCCTTGGGTTACGGAACAATATTGTTACACAAAATTCTGATTATGTCTTTCGATATTCGAAAATCCACGATTGGCAGGCCCTTCATTGAGCTTTTCTACGTCACTGATATCAATTTCACATCAATCGAATGTGTTTTGGCTGAGAAAATATAGCGTTTGAAAATTCCAAGTGTAAATCATATCGAGGTCACGTGACTTTCATCTCACCTTAACACACCCATTCGATATGCTGGTCCTTTAACCATTTCTATAGTGTTTGAGGTATCTATTCGATGTGAGTTCATCAGTGGTATCATTAGCGGGAAGGTGAAGATCGAATTATTGATCAGGTCAGCGACTCGATCGATCGATGCCTTCCGGGACAGGATGCTCCGAGGGATACTCATACTTTTTCATATCACTATATCCGAGCTTTTGTACATATGCTAATATTCTATACATATTCTAATGTCATTCCCTTTGCTGACTACTTTTCAATCGAAAATGTGAGCTTGAAATAAACAAAAAATTGTGATAATACTTGCTTTGTAATCACGAAAAATATTTCAGAAAGGCTCCTCTGCCTCGCTGCCGAAAAAAATTCCAATTCTCAGGAATTTTGTTGTCATGTTTGCAGGTGAAAACGATTACGCAGATTGTTTTTCCGAATTTGAAGCCATTTGAACCAATAGGTCTATGTGTCAGTAAGAAATATCTCCACAAATAATTATTGATGATTGATATCAGGCGTACTGCGATCGAGAAGAGGTTCAAACTTTCGAAATGTTCGAGTCCTGAGGGTCGATGTATAGCCGAATATTAACAGTCGATGATATCGTATTTATGTCCACACGTTCAGTACACATTGGACATGTTTCCTCTGTTTCTATGATGCTGTAAGGGGAAGATTGAATCTTTACTCACTTAACAAAAGACATGACGCTTCGTAAGATGATATAAATTGACGAATTTTGTCTATTGCTTTGTCACCATAAAAGGTAGATTCTAGAACGACTTCAAACAAATACATTGCAATGAAACTCTGATACGAGGTGTTATCCATTTCAGAAATTTGCTGTGCATTCTAGTTTGAAAATCAGTTGCAATGACAATGAAGTCACACAAAGAATTCGCTTCGATGTCATTCGAAATCATATGAAATTGTCCAAAGTCTCGAAATCACTTGTACTCTAAAAATTTAAGTGAATAACCCCTCGCTCTCATATGATGTTATTCTCTAGCAAATTACATCTGTTCATAAAGCATAAATTCATCAATGATATCTCCTCATTTATACTGACCGTAGAAACTCTGATGCAATGGCAGGAAAGTCACATTGAGGACAAACCGTGAAGTCATCTTCAATAATATGACGGCCCTGAGTAGGAATGAATGTAATTTCAGTTGACATTGTCCAAATTTTCGGGAATATTTGAAGGCATGGATGGAAACAGAGCCTAAGTCGAAAATCATAGTTTGGCGATAAACAAAAAAAACGCGGTTAAAACTCTCCAGCGGTTAACAATTTTCACCGGTTAACACATTTTCGCTGTGGTATCTCCGGAACGGCTCGATCGATTCTTACTCTTCAATATAGATATTGATTTTATGGCCAGAACTAAAATCTGTCCCATCCGAACTAGAATTCGTGAGTTACATTTAAAAAAGTGGGCTTAGAAGCGATAAAATTATGAAAACAAGTATGAAAAAATCACAAAAATTATTATATCTCGAGAAATATTTTAAGGAGTCTACACGCGAAGTTGTCACGACTTAATTTCAAGTTGTGATATCTTGGTCAATTGTTGATACTTTTCAAGGTTTGAGCGCTCAAATTATTCTAATTTTTTTCAGTATATTGTCACAAGTGGTTCCAAAATATCGCTGAATTTATGCCGGGCAGAGTGATCAGTTCCTCTCATCTAATTTCGAAAATGAGTGTTCTTTATCGTCTAGACCACGAGTTCGATATGACACTGAAACTAGCAGGGCAATATTCAGCGAATAATACAACTTATCAGCCTTTGGGGCGAAGGGCTATTCACTCGATGAATCACCGAACAATTCTGTGAGCGATCACAAAGAAATCTTCAGATATCGTCAGACATCGGGAGAAACACTTGTTGCGATTCCTACAAGCCGCCTCATCTCGGACGCATTCGAGTGAGTTCAGGAATCACCGAAATTGTTTTAACAATAAGCCGCAAATAGTCTGAAGGGGGATCGCGGGAAATCGCTGAGAATCGGTGGAAATCTCTAAAACTTCCTATAAATCTGCGTAAATCATTTGTGTCATAAGGAGAATAATCAGAAATCTCAGTAATAATTTCCATCGGATTTCGAGTGAATAGCCCCTCGCTCTGGGGGTTGAGCAAGCGAAAAAACATCACGTTATGTCTTCAAGAGAATGCTCAGCCCCTGGCAAAAATTACTTAGTATTGCTTGCTAGTTCCAAGATCAGTCTTGATAAATGAAAGTCAAGTATGTCGCCGTTGAACCATACATTGTTAATCTCTTATCATCGTTTGAACTTATCAAGTCGTTAAAAACGCTCAACTCGACTTCGCCCCTTTTTTCATCCACGCCTTCATTTGCAAAGACTCAAATCACGCCAGAACATTTTTATCTTCTGAACCACGTTTGTATTTTTCAAGCTTTAAACTACTTCATACACTATAACCGAACAATATTACCAAACTTTCTGCATAATCTGCTTTAATTGCGTGACAAAAGTAGCACAGTTCACAGGACAAACACGACTTTAAACAATAATGGAGACTAGACTGATTATCAATGGCTAGTTCCCACATAATGATTTTGAAATCTTACCGTTGCGATACAAAAGGGTATGGTGTTTTTGCACTTGTCACACGTGACTTCGGTCTCCGGTAATTTATTTTTACAATAAGGACATGGTGTCATCGGTTCAATCTCCACTTCCTGGTCCTTCGTTTTTGGGGGTTTTCTAACGATGGCTTCAATTTTTTTGCTGTATTTTGCATCAATTTGAGTTCTATATTCAGGACGCATAAGCATTGCGGCAAAATTGAATGCCGAATGCTTCAGACCGGCTCTGTGGCATTCTATCACCGTGGACGTCAAGATAGGCACGATATCTGAAATGAATATGAAGTACGGCACAAGGTCATGGTGAGATCTGATGGCCTTTGTGATTATGGTACAGTTACTTGCTCTAAATAAAGATACTTACGCAATGGAAATTTCGAAATATTGTTTGCCACTCTGATCAACATCCGAGCACCGCGTAAATGATCGTTTCTTTTCACATGCAAGCGTACCAATATGTAAGAATGTAATAGCCGCAGATTATTTCGCATCTCCAATGGTATATTGATCTTGTTTCTTTTAAGTTCCTGGTACATCCCAAATAAAACGTCGTGGGCATTCCGGTAGTTTCCTGTGGATAGGTCAACATTAATCACATCTTGTACATTCATGAATAAAAATGCGTTGATGTGTCGCGGAACCCAAAAATTTATACATACCGTTAATTTGTTCTTCGTTGGCAATAATAATAGCAGTTTTTGCAGCTTCTCTGTACTGTTTTCGCGCCATATACAACCGGAATAGATACTTTGGATCCTTAGGCAGCCCATCAGCACCTAACAAAAAATCTATGAGCTGGTTTCCCAGCTTGTCATCCTTTGACGATGCTACAGTGTCTATCGCCAGCGAGAGGGCTGCGTCATCATCCGATGCAAGTTGGGCAGCTTTCAGCAAATGTTTCAGAGCCTGAAAGAAGAAAAGAAGTTTTTAAATTGATAGATGCGAACAAACATTGGAAAAACTTCCTTACTGTACCTTTTGATACTCTTTTGCGTGAAAGTAATACTTTCCAGCCAACAGGCTGTTTCTCTGGGATTCGAAGTGAATAGCTAGGCTTTTGAAATCTTCTATTCTGACATTATCATCGTCAAGTGTGTTGACCAATATGTCTCCGTAGAGCTCCATTTTGCCGTGCTGATTGACTAACTGAAAAGCCTCATCGTGGCAATTGGATAGAATCAAGAACTTAATTGCAGAATTATAATCGTTCATTTTTTGGAAAAATCTGGCAACCATTTTAGCCCCTTCGATGCTCTTCGTCTGCTGCACGATTTCCACGCTTCTGGCTGAAAATCAATTGCAAAACCCAGATGAAGCGCTTCTGTGAATCTTCTGAATCAAATTTAAAAATATTAAAAGTATTACCAGGGTTGTTCAAATGATCCAAGTTGATTCTGATTATGTTATCATAATCCTTAGCAGTTTCATATGCCTTTGCAGCTTCTTCAAATTTCCCCTCCATTTCTTTCGCCTTAGCAAATTGGATGTGAATTTTTGGAGATGATATTTGTGGCAGGAGCTGGCCAACTTTGTACCAGTTTTTTAGTTTTATATAAGCTGAAGCAGCTTTGTCGAAATATTCAGCTTTCTCATACAATATGGCAGCTTCACTGAATTGCTGTGAATACAATGTATATATAATCGCATGGTCCCTACATAATAATGAAGCAAGAACTGTTAACTACCTTCATTATCTCCAAGATCTCCGCACATTCTTTTCTCAGAGATCTGGGGCTGTCTGCTTCCAGGGCTATGGCTACACCTTTTCTACTATCGCCACACCTTATAGACATTCTTGCGATGCCTGCGAGGCACTGACTCTTGTGATTGATGTTCTGGAAAGCCAGAGTCGACTGTATATTACTGTCAACCAATCCACGCTCGTAATTAGCTAATGCTTTTGGATAATTGCCACTGCAAAGAAAGAAGCCAATGATTCCTGCGAATTATGGAAATAAGTGAATACAACGCGTTAGAAACTAACGTAAACTCCAACTGTTGAGCATATTCTTTAGCGATGTATGGAATTTCTTCTGGCTTCAACTTCTGTGCTAAATTCAGAGCTTGTTCCCATTGCATCAAGTCTCTCCTCAAGTTTAAAGCTTCGACTGGTTGTGACGAGCGTAAGAAGAACTTTTCAGCTTGATTGTAGTCATTCAGTAAGGTGGATATGTGTCCACATAACAAAGCTAGTTCATCAATATTCTCTAACTTTTGCAGAGACCAAACTGTCGACACGTCCTCTATCTGCCGATAAACTCGTAATGCTGAAAAATATTATTGATGAAATTTTTGTTATTCTCTTCCACTTCACGTGTCTAAATATCTCTCCCGCCTCAAGCTCACCAAACTCTACGTTCAAATTGGCCATTGCATTCCGTCCTAAGGATAGCCAGCATTCACGATCATTCAATTTGGTACAAACGTCCCAAGCTTGTTTAAACCTATCTCAAAAACACAATAATCACTTTAATGCAGATAACAACGTTTAGAAATGCATTGAGAAATCTGCGCAGACCTACCTCCTGCACGCAACATGATTCTCGAGGATCTCTTCAATCCTTTTGGTATCAACAATATTGCCAACATCCTCGTGCGAAGATAAAGTAAGTTGCGTTAATCTACTTCCAGCTGTACTCAACGTTACTTCTCCAGAATACATCAGCAGTGGTAAGGTTTCTGTTGGTAATTTAGTCTGGCTGACTTTTATCACTTTGCTACCTATAATATATCAAAGAATGTGTAGTGTAGCAATTATCGCACGGAAAGAGCACTCAACAATTTTTTTTTACCTTCGATATAATATTTCACATAAATATAAGTGACGATAACGCTTTGATTGTAGACTGCGAATACTCCACGCTCAAAGATATTCTGATCCCAAACAATCCCCTCGATTGAATCAGGATAATCAGGTATTTGTGTAGCATTGTCGTTTATCGGGTCATAAACGTACGCGTCGCATTTCTCATCTAGAAAGCACAGCTGTGTTCCGTTTGCATCTAAATAAATCTGTTTTATTCCATTACTATGCGTGAAATCTGTAGATTGATCGAACGCTTCCAAGTAGAAGAAGACTATTCGGCCCATCTGTAGAACATACAAGTAACACATCTGCTTAATAATTCTTCATACCAATCGGGATGGAAGTTACGAAAAACTAAGCTTACATCGTTTCCATAGACTAAAAAGTCCGGCGATAGAGCATGGCACGTGATTTTAGAATCCAAAGAATCCGGTTGGGGAAATATTTTCGACTCGCTTCTATCGTTCACTGATTCTTGCTTAGGTTCTACCTAAAATACGATCACGAAGAATCCGATTTAATGTTTCTTACATTCTTGTGCATTGCCAGATACAAGAGACCAACTTACGGTGTGTAACTGAAGCTTCCCGTCAAACAGTACAGAAACATAAGTTTCATTCAGGCGTATGCTATCAACCGTTCCCAAGTAATCTCTCTCGAAATGTACAGGGTGGTCATAATTGAACTTTGTCAAGTTCCAGAACAATACTCTATTGTTCAAAGCTGCTGCTAAATGCAGAGGGCCAACAGCCATCACAGAGGGTTCGATTACAGTATTGACCGTCTGGGGTGTGGGCTTATTCTGAAAACATTATCCATAAATTCAATCACAAGCCAACTCTGATCCCAGTCTAAGGTCTTTAATATGATAACTGATATCAGACCGGGTACTTGGTATTTTATATACCTTGTCTAATGTGTATAAATGTACAACGACTTCCGTGAGGCTCGTCAATATAGCGATTCTATTTCCACAGACGCTGGTTAATTTTGGTAATTCTAATAAATAGATAAGAACATTTCCGCTGTGCATTGCAGCAGCCAGCATACTGCCGTCAGACGACCATTCAACTTTGCTCACGCCAGTCTCTCCTGCAAGCGTTATTACTTTGTTTGTTTCTTCTAAGTTTTGTATGCTATGTACTTTCAGAGTGTTGTCGCCACACGTTACGATTTTCCCTGCTGCTTGGCTCAATGCTATATCGTTTAACGAATCACGGTGATTCTTCACTTGGAACAACTCCTGTCCAACTTCTTTAATGTGTGTTGATATGGCGATAAAATAGCCCGCCTCAAAGCCAACCAATATGTAACCATCTCCATACCTGATAAGGTTGACAAATGAGTATTAAAGACATTTATAGCATTTTTGTGTATCAGATGATCGAACGAACTTACCACTTGTAAGTAACAATTTGACCATATCGTTTTTGGAAAGCCAATTCAATCGGATTGTCAGGATCCAAAACGTTGTACAAAAATAATGTTGTTCGTCCAACAACAAGTGAAACCTGGTGAATTATTACACAGATTATTGGGCGTTAGCTCAATTCTTTAGATTGAGGAGCCAATGACTAACTCACTGTGTTTTCCCCTCCAATTCGCTGGTCCATTTTCATCTCACTGAATTGTACATCGGATGGGTCTCCTTGCAACGATATTTCCCGACGCGTATCCCCCTCGCTGGTACTAATCGTTAAAACTTTATCTTCGCTAGCCAATGCGAGGAGGCCTTCCATAGACCAGGCGCCGCAAACTATTTTCTTTTTATGCTTCCCCAAGATGGGAATACGCCTGTAAGAGAACAAATTAAATAGTAGCTCAATGTTTTCAGTATTTCTGTATCGGCGTTATTTAAACATGAAACTCGGCATACTTGGCATTGACGTGATCATAGAGAGCCAAGTTTCCTTTCTGTGTGCCGACTGCTAGCGTGCAGCTCTTTTTTGCCCAGATCATGCAAGTGAGACTGTCCCTAAGTCCGGCATCAACTTGAGACTTTTTTCCAGTCGTCGCATCCCATAAAATAATAGCAGATGATCCGTTAGAAATAATAGCCAAAAGGTCCCCATCTGCATCCCAACCCATGCCGTTACACAAGCCTGGTAATTGAATACGCTCTTGTATTTCTCCTTGGCGATTGAAAATTGAAACGGCTGAATCACAGCCAGTAGTCGCCAAATATGTGCCATTTCCAGGGCGCCAAGATATGTATACATTCCCGGGACCATGCGGCTGGTCCAACCGATATAAAACCTACGCGCAAAAAGAGAATAGAATCTATCTCATTCATAGCTATGTATTTTGTGTATCATCTGTGGTAGATACAATTGCAAATTACAGGGGATCATCTTGGATGATAATATCACTCTGTCATTGGGGGATTAGAACAAAGTTTGCCCAATACTAATAACATTTCTGGGCTGCAAGATTCTTCTGCACTGGTGTACAGTCATGTAATTCTGTCTATACTAAGTCCTGCACTAGTGGGCCACCAAACACTGGTGTAAGAGAAGTATGCAGTCCGAAAACGCTAAGTGACTAGTACACAAAATATTCATAACAACATGCAAGGATCTATGAGATAATATTTATGATAAATTGATTCCATTAGCCGTGAAATGCTTATCGATTAGGGTTGGAATATTTGTTCTAATTTGGTACAGCTTCAATGTTGAGATATGAAATAGTGTTATATTAATTTGATATAATTTATAACCTACCTTATCTGAAGTCATTTGTTAATTTGTGGGAATAATCCCGATTATTTACTGGTGAATATTACAGCGTGCAGGAATCATAATTATTTATGTCAGCATCAACCAGCTATTGCGTTCGTATTGATTTGTTCGATACATTTTTTCAAACTAAAATGTCACTACAGTCCCCATGTTGTTTATTCATTACACACGCCACAGTACCGCCACAAACTTACGCCGCGGCAGGAGGTGAACTAGCATTGCTTTCGTAAGCCGGTTGCATGGGCATGTTTTCCGCGAAACTAATCCGCTAGGTGGCAGCATCATATGACTCCATGGCTCTTCCGCATTCTGGCGCGAAAATTAATCTTATTCTTTTCATGAAATATCGAAATATGTCGTTTATATACAAAATAAAAATAAAATAAATGAAGGCGCACGTATTGTTATTATACACAATACTTATCCTGACGGATGTACTGGGTAGTTTGGAAGGATAGGGGAGGGAGAGGATAAATGTAACACTTATATCTGATTGAACATTATTAGGTGATCAAATCTATATTCACTAAAAAAAATCATAATAAAAAATTAATCATGATAAAAAGTGTATTTGGTATTTTGGTAATAATTGTAACAATAAGTATTATAATGATTATACTATAGTCAAGCTTCATTATTCAACATTCAATCATAGTGTCTACCATTATTATTAAATTTATTTGCAACTATACCATTTCGAACTCAAAGGGTGGTCTATTCGGTAGGAAATGACTGACAGAGTCCGAAAAAGAGTTGCATAATGCATACATAGTACATAAACGGAGATTATGAATAGCAAAAATTAAAGCGATATGAATGATGAGAATTAAAAAAATAAGATTATCATTATTGAAATAAATCATAATAAAAAGTGTATTTGGTATTTGAGTCATAATTGTAATAATATGATTATAGTTTCATTATTCACCATTCAATCCGAGTACTATGTTTAATGAATTTATTTGCAAGTATACATTTTCGAATTAAAAGAGTGCAGGTATATTTTATAGAAAATAACCGACAAAGTCCGAAAACGAGTTTTGCAATATAGATAATACATATACGGAGTTAATGAATAATAAGAATCAAAGCGATATGAATGATGAGAATATAAAAAATAAGATTATCATTATCATTATGAAAATAAATCATAACAAAAAGTGTATTTGGCATTTTCGTTTACCTTAAAAAAGTAATCATTAAGAAGTACTTAAACCTGCTTAATTAAGATCCTGAGCCTTCACAGATTAGACATTAAACATAAACGCGATTGGAAACGTCGAGCGCTGGGATTTGCGCACAAGTTTGATCTCGTACCAGCCGAAATTATTGTCTATGAATAGGTTACACATGCGGTTGCTGTAGGGTATTCTCGTGCAGTCGGGAAATAATTAATCTGGCGAGATTCTTATACAAAATTTTAGCGTGAATATTGGACGACCCTTTGGGCACAGGTTCCGTTTCCAGTTACAAATAGAGAATGCGGTTATTAGCGAAGCTGTGTGTTTTTTTATTAATACTGAAAATTAGAGCATACGAATCTATTAGGAACATGCTATAGTCAATCTTCACCAACCAAGTAACAGCGTCACTTATTTCCACTGATATCAAAGCCCACGCGTAACAGGAGGGAAAAATAAGATGATAGCGAAATTCCGCATGAAATTCTGCAGAACACCTATATCCAAAAATATCTTCGTTTCACGCAACAATAACGACAAAATCCTTGTTCCTAACGAAATGATCATCGCCGCTGTCAGCTGTCGTCGCGGTCATTACCATTTTAGTTAGGAATAAGGATTTTGTCGTTGTTGTTGCGTGAAACGAAGATATTTTGGGATGTTTGGTAGAGATTGACTATAGCATGCTCTCAAGTTCTTGATTCAATTCCGTAAGGTCTTGCTACCGGCTGGGTGCCTTACAACCCCCTACAACTTAGACATGACAATGTCCCCACTCCACTGCTGCTGTATGCGACGACATTGCCCTGGTTGTTGTAGATGCTGCTCCTCACACATCTTTTGCAACATCTTTTGCATCATAGATCGCATTAGCTGCACGCGGTGTTTCATCGACTGTTGCAAGCCAGGCTGCTGTTCCTGAGATTGACCTGGACACAGAGGGCTACCTCGGCCACCGTGTTCTCTAGTTTGCTGTCGAAACAAAAATGTTTTCATGTTTAACGAAAATTGCATACAATTGCCATTTTATGCTCATCATCTTTGAGAGTTGTTTGAAAACAAATTATCGAACAATTAATGATTCCCATGAGTGTGATAAGTCATTCGAGAGATTATTTGAAACACACTTACTTGTTTGCTCTTAAGTATTTGTAAGATTTTGTCTTCTTGCTCAGGCGAGTCGAGTCTTAACATTGTTGCTATGAGTTGTAGCCGGGCATTGTTAGGAATAGCTGGAACTCGAATAACCATTGGTGCTCTAGGAATTTGACCACCAATCGCAATGTGTGGTGGCACTTGCGAATGTTGCTGCTGCTGCGATTGTGCAATTATCTGAGGACCTGGTTGTGGGATCCCTGAGTTAGGTTGCATCACAGGATATCTGTAAAGCAACATATGCCGGTACTCAAAACTCTATGCCTCCAACATCACAAATTCAATAATCGTTGTTCTGAGATTTCGATTACACTTTCGGAGTACCAGTTGAATGTGTGCTTGTAAAATTACACGAACCTTGGCCAGCCTGGCATAGACAAAAGTTGAGGAGCAGTGAAACCAGTCATTATCCTGGGTATTCGAGGAGGCTGCATGACATCGCCGGGCTGACCTGCACGACCAATTCCACTGCTAGGTGTACTTTTTCCATAACAGATCCGTATATGTGGCAGTATTGAATGATGCCACTGCGTTTGTGACTTCATCAGAGGGTTTTGGTGCCGGAATCCTGGGTTAAGTTGGCCGATCACAGGATTCATCGGATACCTGTAACGTCATATATACTATACCCCAGAAATTGAACAAAAAATTTGGAATTACTTCTTGACAGGAAGCACTTTTTCAAGCACTCTTCGAGTATAATAGGGAAAATAGGCCTTATGTGTTTCTATTCCTACCAAGTGTCCGTCCGACCGGAGCAATACGTGTATCTCAGCATTTTTCGGATTGACGAAAGCGAAATCAAAGGGTCATTGTTCAAGTGTTCGGTAAGAAAGAAATCTGCTAAACCACTGTACGTAATTAAATAAAATTCTCGTTTAAAAATTGCATATTTTGAAGACACTTCGAATAAAGTCCCTTGGTCCGGATTTTTTTTTGTTCGCGGCCCCTGACGCCATAAGTTTGACACGCTTCGTGTAGATGAAGGAAGAACCTGCATTCACACTATAGTTGCAGATCATGTAAACTCAATACTTGGATGTCGTACAGTCTCTGCTGATAATGTGTGTATACCGCATGAACTTGCTTCGACACTGTTGGAAAATTATATGGAAATATCAACAACTGCATACGCTTCCTCAATTTTTCATTTTTCAATTCACTGATTTGACCATCAGATAAAAATTGAGGTGAATATAAGTGTGAAAGTGATGAGAGGGAAAAAAAGATGTCTTGAACCTGGGGGAAAATAAACGGAGCCTATACTGCAAGAGTACGTAGCCAGTGTAGCGTTCTTGTCACACTGCCTGAGGCTCGTTTTTCTATTTTATGAAACCAACAGAATCCTAACATTTGCAATAGAAGCTGAGCTTTGCTTGCACGGCGATCTGTTGAAAGGAATACATACCTAACGAGCCCATAATTCGGTGTAAAAACTTTGCAAATCAAATACTACATTATGGTCTCGTTATAATACTCGTCTAAGGGTGCATGCTCGCGAAATCCAACAAACCTGGGTGTGTTCCACTGTTCCATAGGCATAGAGTGGGAACGATCGATCCTAATCATTCGATAGGGTTCACCCGTTGCGGTAATTCCATTACTGGTCGAGAATACCAAATGTCCTGGATAGGATGTCCTTTGCCCTGCGGCTTCTTCTTGTATCTGAAATAATCGATCGCGATGAACCGATGGTAGCGAAATTATTTAGACTTTACAATCAACATATGCATGTCAGGAATGTTGACACACCTCTTTCATGACTTGGATCCCATCAGCTGGTGGTGTCTGTGTAAGAGGTTGAATAAGAATGGCAGGTTGATGGGATGGACGATTGGTCTGACTTAGTCCCGGTTTGATATCGGCATTCACTGGCATTACAGAATTTGACGTTTGCCGGTATTCCGAGGTCACGGCAGGACCATTCGCGGTGATTTTCATCACTGCCATTCCTCTGGAATTTCGAGGAAAATAAAACGGTAATGTTAATATTCGAGAACAAGAAACCAGAATAAATTCGATGCCGGATTCAAATCTTTTTCGCCCTAGGCCCATAATTTCATGGTGCCCCTTTTAAGCAATGTTTTTTCTTTTCATAAAATATATGCTATATGCAATATTCTTGTTTCATACTTCAAATCAAATTTAGATAACATCTAAGAACAGGACACCTTTTTCAAAAGCAGGGAAGACTGTTGAATGAGTAGAGTGATGAAGAAAATAGGTTTTATTTCACTCCGTGCGTAAAGCGCGACTTTTCGCATGCAAGCGTGCGCATAATCGGACTTTACCCGCGTTTGTGATATAAAATTTTGTTCGATACATGTGCGAAAGTTGTTTTTCTACTCGTGAGATTTTCACCCTCGCTTTGCTCGAAAATGTCAAGCAATTTGGATTCGCCGTGTTGAATCTTCCAAATCTGACTTCAAATTCGTGATCAACGATCCAAAAAACCATCGAGTGCCAATTTTCATCAAAGTCCAAGTATTTTGAGGGTTTTTTCAGCATATTGAATACGTGCAACAAATTGGATTTCATATATTTCCATTCACGGTGACTTACCCAACCAGCTGACCATGTCGATTACGCTGTTGCTCTTCCAGTTTACGGTTGTCATTGGAACATAATGGTACCAGACACTTCGTTTCGTGGCAGTGTTTAGTGTGGTAAGAACAAAGTACAATCAATTGTTGGCATTCCGGAGAATCGACGTCCGTTTTTCTTTCTACGCATAGTTTGTAGCGAGCTACATCGCACTTCATTTTCTGGCAGTTAGGGATTTTACAATTGGCATCTTTGCAATGACACGCATGTACCAATGATTGGAGACAGTTTTGAATGGTTACATTTTTAGCCTCCTGTTGAAAAAATTCAATATAATTAGTGAAAATGTGAAATCAAGTTATAGACTGATTTCGAGTGTCCAGCTTACAAAGCGGTCACGTGGGGTCAGTTAAACTCATGTTAAAATCGAGATCTCACCTCCGGATTGGCTTGCTTGGCATCGGCTGGCGAAGCACCATTGCCCGAGTCTAGACATAATTTCTCCATTATGATCGGGTTGGTAGTCTTTTTCTTCCAAATTTGGGCACAAGTAAAAAATCTGGATAATGAATTGTGAAAATTACTATCAAGAATGCTAGTAACAGTAACCATATACGTATACATACAACACACGCGGGTAATTTAGCTGACCATTATGATAGCCTTCTAACCCTATTGAACATTTCTGTGGTGAGTCCATGGAATCCATTCCAACTTGTTCTAAAATCCCATGAACATAATGGATTCCTAAATGATTCTATGGAAAATCGGAAAAATCTAGATTGATTCCATGGTACATTTTCAGTAGGGAACTTTCTACTACACTGAGAGAAAAATGTCGTTGGATTGACTAAATGTAGCGATTACGGGCGGCGAAATGAATATTTAGTTGTGTCCATTTAATGGCAGTTGATCGAACAAAATGTTTGTTTGATGCAACAGATTTTTTTAAAAATTTTTTTCGATGAACATATATTCAATTGCCAATCCAACGAATTTTTTCTCTCACAAGTGTAGGATTCGTATGCGTATCGAACTCAAGAAATACAAGTATCTGTACGAAAGGAAATACAGTCGTGTATAAATGAACAGTAAAGGACCGTTTTTTTCTTATTTTTTTTTATTTTGAACCACTGCATCGAATTTGCTACCATGGTGGCCACTACAAAGAGTTAAACTCGCTGTTGGGTGGATACAGACGTTTGAGTTACAATATTATAAAAAATTATATAAATCGATCAATTATAGTCTCCAAGCCTTTCATCCAAAGCTCAAGAGCCCCTATTCAATCCTTTGGTCGAGCTACAGACGAATTCAGCTCCTACCTACACTTATGACGACTCTTTCGAATCAGCTTGGAGAATCGACAGGCTTCGTCGTTCCTAGTCTTAACTAGTATCCTGATCTCATTCATGTGACGTCATCGGAAATCAGGCTGCATTCTCAAGTGGCTTGTTTAGTCTAGGCTCGCTGGCAATTAAACAGTCGGCTTATTGCTAGGAAACTTAATTCCGAGTATCGATACCACAAAGCAGCGCAACGTAGCTCCACAGTATATGCGCAGAGTTTCTGACAAATTCTTTTCCTACACATTTTCTAATTAAAAAAAAATTACCTTTTGTACCAAGTAAAACCTAGTTCACAAACTTACTGAGGTTGTTCGAGAGAATAATCAGGGTGTCTACTCAAGTCAGGATCTAAAATTTTCTGAGAACTCCAGGATATTCCAGGAGAATTTTTTATTTTTCCAGGCGTATCGAGATACGATTTTCATCATTATTTCTTGAAATACGCTAGACTAATTTTTTTTATTCCTTTTCGCAATTTAATAATGGTGAATTAGAATTTTCAAAAAACAATTTTTAATCGATCACTCGTAGAAAAATTCCCTGAGTGAACCCAATATTCCCTGAGCATTCTAGGATATTCTAGGAAAAAAAAATCCCTGAGATTTCCGGGACTTCCAGGATTTTCAAGGAGGTAGAAAACCTGATAATTATTTACTTGTAACTTGCTATCGAATACAGGCAATATTACAATGATTCTCGTCAGAGCGCATTCCCGTTGAAGTGTAAAAGGACTTGTTGTTTCCCATTAGATTCTGTTGTAATAATCTTATTTAACCGAATCGAGGCATCATATGAGACTAACATGATTGGTTCGGATACAGGATCTACAAGAGAATACTCGTAGTAAAATCGTCTTCGTGGTTTTCCTCGTATTAAGGTCTGATGTACCCGTTACGGGTGTGAAGAGTGCATAAAAAGTCTCTGATTTTGTGCCAATGAAAGCAAGCTGGAAGGAAACTAGAATGGCCGCGATAAAGTAAAGTGCAAAAAAGTAACTAGCGAGTAAATAAAGATGTACGCATGCGCCGCTTATACCCCTCTCAAAACGACCACTTCCAGCACGCTTCAGCGGCACAAAATGGGGGACTTTCGATGCACGTATTACAATAGATATTTATGTGGCATGCGCCGAAAGTAACTGTTCATTCGGCAAGGTTATATATATAACCTTGCTGAACAGTTACTTTCTGCGCGCGCCCCATACAATATTTTTTACGGAAAAGGCATTAATAGTCACTTTGACGCCAGTTGAGTTTCGCACGAACTGCGTATAGGAGCTGCTGTAAAAGGTAGTAGAGAGGGGGTAACCTGCGGTATAAAGACTTTATTCCGCAACTTTGAACTTAGCGGTATAAAGTGCCACTTGCCGGAACGAAAACAGGCGTCAAAAAGTGACTTTTTAATACCTGTGCCGTAAAAAAGATTTTTCAGACTCATCGTTCAGTCGCAGCGATTTTTTCGAGTTTTTCCAATATTCTAATGTAACTCTGAAGTCTTACATTTTATTGCAAAGTCATAAAGGAAAAAAGTTTCGTTTTCCTTTGGTTCTCACAAAAATATTTTTTCACGAATTTTCGGAGCATGCTGAATCGTTGATTTCGACGAAAAACGGAGAAAAATTGAGTTATCTCGGAAAACCCGTTTTCAAAAAATCTGAAATTTTTTGTCAATTTTCTTTGGTCAAAAATACACAAATTTTGTATGAGACATATTTTGGGCACGGCCTTCGTACGGGAGCTACGCCTTGTTTTTATGTCGTATATCGGTAAAATACGTAAATCAATTTCCTGTAATATTTCGCATAGATCACTTCAGGCGGATTCGACCTCAAATTTTGTGTTCCATACCTAAAATCAAAATCACCCTATTCGTCATCAACTTCGTATTTACTACGGTTTATAAATGATGTCTACATTATTTTTAGTAAATAATGACTTGTGAATGAACAGAAAATTATCCCTAATATGACCAGTACATGGTGGCCACTTTTTTCGGGAAAAAAATTCCCTGACTTTTCCCTGATTTTCCATGACTGGCTGATCAATTTTCGCTGACCGAAATTCTAATATTGTCCTAATTAGTGCTACAAGATAATAACCCTAATTCTGGATTTCATTTCGATGCAAATTGATTAGGAAATCCAACAATGTTGGACCAATTATATCAATTTTTTATTTATTTTCTTGCTGAATCAGTTACGACACGTTAGCAATTTCAGTTACTTTTTTCCTGACGAAGTTTGAAATTCCCTGGCATTTCCTTGATTCCCTGAGCCATTTTTGTTTTCCCGGTTTTCCCTGACCGTGGCCACCATGCTGAGTAAGATAATATTTACTAAAATCGAGTAAATATTACTCGACAATATTCACAATGTACCTATAATTAAATAAATTAACAAACCCCGAGAATTTGAGAGAAATGTTAACTAAAAAAATTGGAAGAACG
>JAFFZH010010286.1:0-15607 GCA_018420115.1 Euura saliciscinereae | reverse complement strand
TAATACATCAACACTATTTCAAGAGGTCGAAAAGAATTTTGTTACATGTATACATAATATTCAAACTCGAAAATGTGATTCATTTCATTGGTTGAGGTGAAAACTTTGATGAATTATCACGTAAAAATACAATAGTATCACGATCATACCGTGGAATACAACGTTTGTTACATATGTAACTTGTTACGTATATCATTTGAACCATACTATAACGTCCGACAGTTTCTTAGGTAAAAGGCAGGCAAATATGGTTTTATCGATCATTATTTTATGACAGTACAGGGAACTTCTATAATTTAAATTTATATACAGAAGATTGATTCTATAATGATTTTAATTCAATGTTAAAACGGCAATCGACACTACGAGAAGACCGATGCTAACACCAAAGCTGGTAGATCCACTGTCTTCCGAAGATCCTACTTCTTCGGCTAACCACTCCACTATGGCACTTTCGTAGCTTTCGAGCCACAAGAGGTTCTCTTCAGCGACTTCAATGGCTTGTCGAGCGGCTGTAGTGGCCACCCCCAAAGCCTCTTCATTATCGTTAACAAATGCTCTCAGCTGAAAAGCGAACAAGTTTCAGTATTAGGTTCTGATAGACATAAAGTTTAGCTTTTCAGCTCAAAGGCGGTCAAGCCTGCCGAGGTAACGAAGTGAAACTTTGCCTACCTTTTCCAACTGCTCTGCACTGACCACTCTTGAGGCGAGACCAGACAACATACTGCCAATACGATTCATCCCACCATAGCTGGAGAAAACATCATTGTCAGTACATGAAATTGGTTGCTGCTGATTGATTATTTGAAAGTATTGTCCGTTGGTGACGAATCAATCCAAAAACCACAATGTACTTAGTTAAATCTAAGTCTGATTTTAGAACCGAATAACCATTTTATGAGTCACTATTGTTGAGATATGTGAATTCATATTCAGCGCCTAGAGCCCAGCGCTCAGTCGTACGTATGTATGTGTGTGAGCGCGCAGCCGAGCATGCGTAGTATCAGAGAGTGACCGCCCACGCGATCGGTACTCGTTTCGGAGTCGATTTATTATCAATATGTAATCGGACTGAATATTTGTAATCCGTCGAAGAAAGACTGATCCTTGAATAAATATTAATTAAGTGCATAATAAAGAAACGAAGTGAACATTTATTTAAGCATGTTTTTCCCCAAAACCTCCCTTTTCCTAACAACTATGTCTACCCTAATTCTCTCGTCAATTGATCTATTTATTAGTACTTCTCATACTCCCGTATCAGAGATAAATCAAAAGCACTCGGTTCATCGATAATCCCAATTGATAATTATCGCTGCTGGAGCAAGCTTCAAACCCAATTCTTACTTCTTAAATGAATTGAATACTTAATTCAATGATTCTCGTGTCCAAATGACCACATCTGCCGATCTTCAATCCAATTACATCTCAACCATCTAGAATCATCTGCAATCTCTGACAAGAATCCAAATTGATCAGCGAATCTCGTTCTTTCAGACAGATATTTCGATCTAATCAATCAATTCAACTTATCCACTGTATCACCTTCAAATAAAATATACTTACAATTCGGAGATCGCTTCGTAGTTGGCGACGAGGAAATCGAAGGCCACATTCACGTTGTTGGGACTACTTGTGTATACGGAAGTAAAGACACTGGACGTGTCCTGTAAACGGATTGAGGAGTTTGCGGATATCGATAGAGCTAAGTAGCTGCAAGAAGGGTAAAAATGGGTGAGATAAGAGATTGCGTACACGCATACGGTGCAAGCTGATTACTCACGCCTTCAAAATATCCTCGTCCTGGCTACAACCCAGAGCTGAGAGGATAAGAGTCTGTTCGCCAGAGAAGTCTGTAGCTAAGTATCTTTGCCACATGAAGTTCCACACGGACGAATTGGCGTATCTCAAGCCCTCGCAATAAACCCAAGATTTCAAATCAGCCGAAATACTGGAAAAAAAATATGTCGTTGAAGCTGAATCACCACAGGACGAGACCAAGCAATCAATACTGACGTCGATTCGGTCGGGTTCGAGCTGCTGAAGTAGCCCAGCAGCAATGCCTCGGCTTGCTCCTGGCATGTCGTCAAGCCCATGCGGCTAGCCCAGGAGTTGGCAGCCAGCCGGAGCAACTTGTCAACATGTTCGTCACTGCTCAACTCTTCGAAACCGAGAGTTTGATGAATCGGAGTCACAAGAGACAAGACGTAGGTCTAAAACGTAAACGAAAATTATTATAGGTACTGCGACATATCATGGAATACATGTATGCCAGAATGTTTTTAACACTCGTCCGGAAAGTTTGATTTTAGGTGCCTGCGTAGCCTGAATAAAGCCCTGAAAGTCTCTTCAGCAAAAATGATCTGTCTTGAGCCCTATAACTTTTTTCTGCACACTGATGGCACCAACTCCAAGTGTCTTGTGAAATTTGGTCATGCCCACAAAGTCCGTTCGGCAAATCGTACCTTGAAATCGTCATAGCCCGACGAATTGGCCAGCATCGTATTAAGGTAGGTGAATCCAGTGAATGCTGCTGACCAAGGGGCGTACGCGGTCTCACGCGTGAGGTATCGAGTCACGGAAAGGGCGACACTGTAGTCAAGGTAGCCGGCACGTGCCAAATTGAGAGCGTCATCAACAAGTTGTGCCCGGTTTAACACATGAATAATCGCGAAATCTGATGACGCCAGGTAGGAGGAAATCATTCCCCAATTAGTATCGTCGTAATTGACGCGGTAGAATCCTAAACAAAAAGGTAATACGTCAGTGTTAGTTGACAAAACGATACACTTCAGCCTTGTGTCTCACAGTGGTTGCATACAGATGACATAACATCAATGTCAACACGCGCTTTTTGCAAATTCATTACTATCAGTAGCTGCTGCTATTTGTGCCTAACGAATATTTGCAGAGTTTGTTCTCACCGCGAAGTAACCGATTGGGTGAACCAGTTTCAGTGTTTGCTCTTTGATAGACTAACTAAACAAGGACTAAGCTACGGAATGGAGAAATCTTAAAGAAATCACACGATATCATTTCTCTTCTGAACCTGTTGAAAGTAAGGTGTATTGAAAATTTTGCGTTTCTTCAATTGGGGTTCAAGAATATGAAGCATCTAATCGTAAATTTGAGAAGTAGACTTGAGTAGTTAAGTTCGCTATGCTGCTCTTCTATTATATAAGACTTTTGAACAGCAAAAATCAAATGTCAAATGCGTTGCAAATAGAATACTATCTTCAACAGTCATAATATCAACGTAAGCTGGTTATATGGCCCATCGTAATCGTAATACCTGTTTGCTGCGAGTTGTATATTACCCACTGCGAAGGCGAAAAGCCACTGATCATGACGCTACTGTCCTGCGCTCTGATCCAATTGGACGGTACCGTCGTGGTGAAATCTAGGCTGTTCTGGGTTACGAAATTGAATGGAATCCACCATCTGTATTCCGTAGTATCGTTAGAAGACCCTCGGCCCTTCAGCAAGAAGCGTTCCTAGGAAAAGGATATATGTGAACGGACTTTGATATCATTGTTGCTATTTGATTTGTAGATTCTTGTCAGTGATCGACAAATCTTACTTGAGATATTTCCTGCGTAGCCGAGGTATAGTTTCTTGTCACGGTAACCAAAGGATATCCTTTCTGGTTCGTCCAGGTATCCATGACAGTTTTTATGTCGATGTGTGTTTGCAGAACAGGACTCGCCAATAATGAGTTCGCGGTTGTGAGTGCATCCCAAAGATCATCCGGAGTCGCTGCACCGTAAGCCCTAACGCAGAGTCACATTAATTTGGGGTTCGTTGATTTTTCAGAACTTTAGTCGACACTCACATGGTTTCCAAGTACAGCTGTAAGCCTGTCCGGAACACCGCTTCCCCGAGGATGTGTGACATCATACGAATAACGGATCCAGCTTGAGAGGGCAGATGGAATGACAATTACACTTTTTTGTTGTTTGTTCCGATACTAATTTTCCTCGCTGTATATACAGTAATTTTGTCAAAAGTCGTGAGCGATATTTGGGTGGAAAAAGGTTGTACCTTTCGAATATGAGATGGTATCGAAGATCGCGTTGATCTGACTAGGACTGTAGACATCTTCGTTGATGGGGTGGGTCGTGTCCAAGCTGTCGGTGAGGAGGGCTGGCTGATAGTAATCAACGGTAAATTGCTCTGATAAACGCCAAGTTGTCTCAACGGCACTCGTCGAGTAGTACTCGAAGTACGTTGCAAAGCCCTCGTTGAGCCAGAGATATTTCCACCACAGTGGACTGACCAGATTACCGAACCATTGGTGAGCGAATTCGTGGGCGATTACGGTCGCGATGTTCTGCTTGTTTCTTGTGGTCGCCACGCCGTCTATATACAAGAGAAGTCGCTCTCTGAAATCATGTATCATCGCAATCGTTTTAAATAGATCCCTCCAAATGATGCAGGTGATTGATCGTTGGACATTCAATCATTTGGAAACGTTTGGAACAAATTTCAAGATCCGAATGCCAAAATGTGTTCCGCTTTGCTCAAAAATCAACTCTATTTCTGGAAAGTTTTGTCCGGGCTTCATGAAGCAATATTTCATATTGTGCCATCGTATCATTCATGACGAATTTGATTCGGCTTATCGTAGGCCGTTTTGATGTGATAATTTTTGAAGCGTTAAGCTGAGTACAAAATATCTATACTGACAAACGGATGATGAAATACTTCGATAAGAGGACTAATCTACAAGACTGCATCAATCAACTGACCTATAAGTGACGAGTCCCCAATTCTCCATAGCTCCGGCGGAAAAGTCTGGTATCGCAATTTGGTCCATCTTCGGGAATGACGTGTTGAAATGAATCCCGGTGAAGGTATTCAAATCGGCCAAAATTTCTTGGCCGACATCGACGGCGTAGGCCACTGTCTCCAAGGCCTCTGCGCGGGCCCAGACCCTGAAGGACTCATCTTCGTTGGCCAGATATTGAAAATCAGACACTACGAAGGCCAAGAGGTAAGTTGACATCAACGGCGTGGCGGCGAAATACGTCCAGACTCTGTTTCCAATTGTAGAACTGAAAATGATAAGTTGGAGTGTTGGTGACTGGTTCAATTGGAGGTGAAGGATGTATCTATGCTCCAATATATCGGGAATTTCGGGCACCATCCAGTCTTCGTTGTAGCACATTGCAAAATATGCCTACTTCAGACAGCGTTTTATGGAAAATTGGAAATGAAATTTAAATATCAGTCAAGATCAAGGGATAGATCCTTCGTTCATCTTCGACATACTTTAAAGAGGGCTGCGACATCTTGAATAATATCGTACATAAATTAGATGTAGTAAGGGCTCCTGCGACAACCTCCCCAATGGAAAAGTACTTTCACAATTCCCTTGGTAAAAATTTAATTAGTTCCTCGGCTAATGCCACTATGCACAATTCAATGTAGCATTCTAGCGAAACTCATAAATTTTCTACTGGGGTCCAGGGATGTTCGTGACCTTGCTGACAGCTTGATGATTTCTCTTATGGTCCAGGAACATCAATCATGATTATACTCACTCGGCAGCTGAAGTGGACGTCTCTAAAGCATTCGAAATAGCAGTTTGGTTCGGCCAGTGAGCGATGCTCACTTTGAAGACTGCCCTCAGAGCTGGTTCGTCGAAGCACGGTAAGGCCTGGCGGGCATAGACCGGCTCAAATTGAGTGGTTGCCAGCCATCTGATTAGAAATGCAACAACGTTGAATAATTATCATCAACATGTACCAACTCTTGCATATATGTATGTACGCTGATTGATAAGTTCAACACAAGTTTGTTAATGATGAAACGCTAATTGAATCCTACCTCTTTTCCCCAGCAGCAGTGGTGTAGTAGCTGCGGTAAAAGCCACTCATATCGTCGTCAAGAGTTCCGGTGTACTTGACGTAGATCGAGTAGTTTCCAATGGCTAGAGTCGTCGCAAACGTCAGGGTGTAGAAATGAAGCTCCGAATCGTAAGTTTCGTTGGCGATAGTGTAGACGACATTACCAGATGTAACCGAAACATTAGATATGTCCAGCTCATCTGCGTGAAGCACAATCGTCGTGGTTTGCGTAACGACTGCTACTTCTATCGTCACCTCACCATCGAAAGTGAAGTTTCCCTCCTCGAGATAGGGGATTAGCTTAATATCATACTCAAAAGGAACCGTGTTGTTTGGTAACCGATAGTCTTCATCATTCACGACTCGAGCTGATGTCAAGCGTTTTCCAATGCCCGCAGTCGTGGGAACAGCCACGAACAGCACACCGACGAGGATGTGCCACAGATAGTCCATCTGTACCGGAGTGGATTCAATATACTTTTTAATATCGCGATTAAACCCTTCGATGATTGTGAGGTCACTTGCTTTTTCACTGTTGCATGCATATAGCGATGTACTTAGAAAGAACACAAGATGGATGAAAATGGTGAACAAATAATGCAATCACAACTGGTATGTGAGGAAGTGAGTATTATCGAAACGTGAAGTTCTCGAGTTGATAATATTATGAACCTATCGTGGCCAGAAGCAATTAATTAGTCTAGACTTGACGTTTGGACAATCATTAAAATCTGTTTTACGATAGTCACTGTCAATGGTAATTATATTCGTATCAAGACGTGAAGTTCTTGAGTTAATAATACATATGTATTATGTAGAATTCAGAATTCATTACGTAGAAAAAAAATATCGTTAAAATTTGGTTGCCTGTACCAAGTTGGCATTCCTACAGTACGAAGTTGACCTTTTTTTTTTCCAAAAACTCGTGTTTATTAAGATGGCAATGATGATTCAAACGGCAGATCTTAAATAATTAATGGTTTTACAACCCGACTTCCCACAATATTGTGTCAAATGGAAAATAAAGAGACATTTCTTGTCCGTCTTACCTTCTTTCGCTATGGACAGCAGCACTATCATACGCGAACTTGGACTACCCTTCTCGATGGCTTCCTAAATATGAGGCTTTCGATAATTGAGCCGTTATCGTACAACTGGTATTATCTTATCAAACAATACCATCTTTTTATTGTCTCAGTATATGACATGGAAACTGCTCACGATAAAACGCACTGCTAATCATATATATGACTGTGTAACAGACATTGCAATCTAATACCCAACAGATTTCTCGTTTCCGGGGGATGTTTCTCAATAATATTCGTTGATGGACTACTAATCAATTATGATTCAAATCAACAAATAAGAATAAAATACCTGAGTCGTGGTGATTTATAGCAGTTAGTGATACTAAATCAAACAACGGAGGGAAGTATTTGCATTACGTTGTGTTTGATCACGGTGTTATTGCTGATCTTATGTCAATGAGAAAGACGAGTCTTATATGTTTAGCAATAACGATAAGTATTTTTACTATAGTTTAGTTTTGAGTAGACGTGAACAATTGTAGCACAGCCTTGTACTATCATGTCAACCATAAAATGATCGTAAGTCACATCGACTGCTATGTCATGTGTAGGATGATATCAGATCGTTAGATTTGTTCAACACTGTTGTGACAATCTCAAATCGGATAAAGCTAATCAGACACAGTGAATGATTAATTAGAACGCTGAAATCAAGTGTCAAATTATATCTTCGAAATTTCAGTCCGAAGTTTTGGGAAGAATTCTATAATTGATGACATAAGTTTTTTTTTTTTTGAGGTTCATGAAGTTAGGAAAACCTCTGTTGAATCCACGTACCGTAATAAAATGGAAATAATTGTAATCCGAGCCGCATGAATGATCATATTTTTTGAATCCCCTTCTGGGTGATTAAATACCTTCAATCAAATAAAAAATATTCGAGGATTTTTAAGAAAAACCAATCAGAACGTATGAACATCCAATGATCAATCAAATATGAATTATTACGTCTGAGATTTTTCGCCATTACTTGATCGATTGAGTCAACATTACATTACCCTTCTGTTATTTTGTACTGCATTTCAGTGATTGTTAAGGAATGATCATTCGGAATATTTGGTTCTGAAATTGTAAATTCGAGCCATTTCACGAAGATGACAAATAATAAATCATTTTTGACTGGTCTACACTGGGATGCCAAACGATGAACTATGGTGGGGTGGAAAGCATCGAGTATGAGCAAGATAAATATTTTCAGATTATTTTATTACTTATTCAGGCGTTGACCTGCTGTGTCAATTTCAAGTATTCGCACCTAACTGAAGTACAAAAATGTCAGATTTGCCAAAATTGAATTCGGCAAACACTTGGTAACGGAACCAACATTCTTCTCCGGGCATGATCGGTGAAAAATCTTTTCCGATCATGTTGAATTTTTTAATGAAGAGGATCACCACTTCATGCGACCAAGTGATTACTCATGATTAGCGCGAGAGACCCGAAGAGGAAGTATAAATTTGAGGTGAAAGCAATAGCTCCACTGTCGGACTCAGGCATGGTGACTGCTTCTGTCGTGCTGGTTGAAGTCGTCGCTACTGTCGTCGTCGCGATCGGTGTCGTAACGACTGGTGTGGTCGCGTTCGGTGTCGTAACGACTGGTGTGGTCGTTGGTGTCTCCGTAGTAGGTAATGGCGCTTCAGTGACAGGAATGAAACCTTGCTCGTCCAGCCAGTTTCGGATAACTGGCTCATTGTTTGAGATCCATTCCAGATTTCCTTCAGCATTCCGGATTACAGTCTGGATCAAGACACTGCTAGCGCCGAGTTCATCGGAACTGACGAACGTTCGGAACTGAAATCATACAATGATCAGACATGGTAGGAATCCACACATCTTGGACTACAAGACATCGAAGTCTGGTACTTCGTCTTGCTATGACGCAGTGA
Organism: Euura saliciscinereae; assembly: GCA_018420115.1. NCBI lineage: Eukaryota > Metazoa > Arthropoda > Insecta > Hymenoptera > Tenthredinidae > Euura > Euura saliciscinereae. The sequence goes on along the minus strand of JAFFZH010010286.1, from coordinate 6,784 downwards.
ATGGGAATATCATATGGGAAAAGAAACAAAAAAGTTTAATGCCATGCACACTAATACCTTTTCGTTAGCTAATATCTGACCGTAAAATGGCTTAATTGTTATATGCATTTCAAAGTGACCATTCGGTGACATCTCACTCATCAAGCGATCCGTTCCTACAGGGCCAATGTGATGATGACTCTAATTACCTTTTGAAGTTGAGCCTGTGTGGTGATGCGATTAGAAATAGTGCTAAGCATGCTGGTGACGGCGTTGAGACCTCCGTAGCTGTGTAAAGACGAGTGTCAATAATCGGTGTATGCTTCAGGAGATAGTTCTCTAGATATGTCTACCGCTACTTACAATTCCCTGATAGCCGCCATATTATTTTCGATGAAGCTCAGAAGCGGGTCGACGTTATTTTGCGGACCGTTTAGAATCGATGTGAAGACGGTGAAGGTGTCTTGCGCTCGGATGCCGGAATTTGGTGTGATAGAAAGCCGTAAATACCTGTAATAAACACACAGAGGACCAGTTAATAAAACTGAGAAGAAGTGTCCCAAAAATTCCGTTAATCCTGTCATAAGTCATACTTTTCGAGAATCGCAGGGTTCTGGCTACAACCCAAAGCCAGCAACAGAGTACTCTCCTCAGTGGCAAGGTCAGTAGCCAAGAAACGGTTCCACACTACATCCCAGGTGGCCTCAGTGGCGTTTCTGATACCCCAGCAGTAGACGACCGGTTTCAAGTCGGGATCAACTCTACAAGGAGAATGATGGGGTTAATGATTAAATCTATCCAAATCTCATCAAATCTGAGCAGATCTTATCTGCATGGTACAAATGCCTCGTATCTGAGGATAATATCTATTCGAATCTTGCAAAGGATGTCCATATCTTGTCCGATAAAGATAATTACGATATCTCATCAACTTTAATTTCAGTCTCCCCGGGTATTTTTTTTCACCAAAGTTTGATGTGCCATTTTCGAACTTACGGATTCTGCTGTGGGTTTGTGATCCAGAGATTGAATAGGCCTTCAGCTGTAGAGCGGGAATCCGCTTGGTCCAGTTCGCAAGCCAGCTGAAGGATTTGTCCACGATGTATTCTAGTGACATGAGTATCGTTTGCTGCAGCAGTCCAACCCAGATTCGAGTAAACAGTTGATATCAGAACTCGCAGTGAGGCTTGCCAGTAAGTAGAGTACTCATTTGTGGTGAGGATTCTGTTTAACCAAGTAAGAGGAGTGATTGCAGCTCGCCACACCACAAAATCAGTTTCTTGAGCCAGATAAGCGATTAGGTCCAAGGCAATGGGGTACTCGATGTACCCAGCGCGCGCCAAGTTGAGAGAATCGTCGATCAGAACAGCTCGATTTACAGCATTGATTAGCTGGAAATTTGAATTCTTCAGGTACTCAGTCAGCAGCTCCCAGTTTCGAGCATCGTAGTTAGTTCTGTAGAATCCGATCGCTTGACAATTTGCCAGTAACCAGGTGGTATTCGCAACGCCACTAGCCATGATGGCGTCGTCTTGGGCACGGAGCCAATCAGGCTGAATCATTGCACCGTTGCATCCTGAAGGAGCAGTTCCGAAGGTATAAGTGATAGGAATCCACCAGCGCTGAGTGTGCGGATCAGCCGTGGGTGAGTTACGATTCATGAGGAACCGTTCTTGTCGGAATGCCGCCACGGTAGTGGAATAGTTTCTGACAACGGTGACCAGGGGGTAACCGGGCTGGCTCGTCCAGGACTCCATGATTGCTGCAATCGGTATGTGGTTCTGTACCGCACCGCCGGCGTCAGCGACCGTTTGCATGTGCGCCCAGAGAGTACTCGGCTCAAATACGCCATGGGCTCTGCGGTTTGGAATGAGCAATTTTGACAATTATTTTTTCTCATTTGGCAGATGACTTAATTGGAATCAGAATTCAATTTTTATTGACTACTGTGAATAAAACTCACGACTGAGCGAGGTAATTTCCGATTGCGATTGAGAATAAGTCTGCTCTCATTATGCGTTGGAGCATCCGGATCACTGCGGCACCTGAACAAAAAATCATTTCATTTGATAGGGAAAAATGAAGGGATTAAATTTGACGCGGTGCTCCAATCGGTCTCAGCCCTTATACTTACTCTTTGAGTAGGCAACGTTGTCGAAACTTGCCAAAATGGAACCAGGACTACCTACGACATTGGTCATTGGTCGAGCGGTTTCTAGAGAGTCAGCAACCATGGCTGGTAATTGTTGATCCGTAACGATTCTTTCGGCAAAACGCCATAGTGGGTATGTCAGAGACGGTACAAGATATTGGTAGAAGCTGGCGAAACCTTCGCTGAACCAGAGGTGGTCCCACCAGTTTGGAGATACCAAATTACCGAACCAGATGTGAGCAAGTTCATGGCAAATAATCGAAGCTATCTGTTCACGGGACCTCAAGCTGGATTCACCTTCTTTCCATAGAAGCAATCGTTCTCTGGAAAACCAAATGCCTGATCAGAGTGTATAGCTTGATAATTTTCTTGCGCTCCCATCACCTTCGCACACTTTTATCAAAATGTACTGAAATTATAACTTGGCGAACCTGTAGGTGATTAGACCCCAATTTTCCATTGCTCCAGCTGAAAAATCTGGAATGGCGACCTGGTCGATCTTGGGCCATGGGTCTGCAGTCCTGACGAGATTCAAAAATATCTGATACAGATTCGGTGTAGCCTCGAGAGCCCATGATGTCGTATTGATTGCCTCAGCCCGTGACCATACACCAAAGAATTGATTGCTACTGACTTGGCTTTCAAACTCTGAGACGACTAAAGCCACGAGATAAGTCGACATTATTGGTGTCGTTTCGAATTCGGTCCAAACTCGGCCACCAATAGTGTTGCTGGAAACATGAATGACGAAGGTTAACTCAAGTAACAAGCGCAACGTCTTCGTGACTCACTCGGGTGCACTTGTGGATATGTTGGGCATGTTTGAAAGGGCAATTTGATTGGAAAAATGTCCGACTCTGATGCTGAAGGTCGCCTTCAAACCAGGCTCATCAAAACAGGGAAAGGCTCGACGAGCTGAAGTTGCCTGGAACTGAGTGGCTAAGAGCCATCTGGAACGAAAATAAGTTTACTCCATCGATATACTGGAAGGAAAAACAATATTAATTACCTCGTTTCGTTTCCAGCTTGGTAGGAACTTCGGTACATCCCTGTCATGTCCGTCGCTAAGTCACCAGTGAAATTGAAGCTGACAGTGTAATTTCCTTCAGGAATGTTTGACCTGAAAACTAATATGTAAAAATGCCTCTCCGGGTCGTAGGTCTGGGTCGCTATGTCGAGAAAAGTCTGGTTGGTGTCTGAGAAAACCGTGGTCGCGGCCGCATCGATGTTCAGTGCGTCATCGTGAACAATGATAACGTTTGTTAAGTCTTGGACAATCACGCTAATGTCGCAGCGTCCGGTGAAACTGGAATTTCCGCCAGTAAAGTTGGGCACAAGGTCGATGTCATAGTGTACCGGGACCACCGCAGTCGGTAGTCTATAGATCAGCTGGGTGCGTTCTAAAGGGAAACTCTCCTCGAATTTCAGAGGTGTCGTTGAGGCAAGAGCGACCAGCGCGGCCGCCAGCACGCCATACACCAGACCAGAACTTCTCATATCTGTAACACAAATATATCTGCATATCTTGGCTCTAGTGAAAATAATAATAATGATGATGATAAGGATAAATGAAAAAAAAATGGATGCACTCGGGACAGAAAGGCTCGTCGATGCCAATATTTCTTGGACATAAATATCACTTTCACTGCACGTACACATAAACTCGAAGTATAAGGGTGCTGATTTGTTGCATATTTAATCAGTTGACTCTGTGTGGTGTTTACCTGGTGCAAAGAGCTGGTTCCGTCTACGGATGGTCAAAGAAACGACCACCATTAGTCGACTCAATTTTGTTCACGATATTTAAGGCAAACCGTAATCACATTCACAGAGCTCATCCTCGATAAAGTGATAATTTATCTTTTCCAAAATCCCTTGTAATGAATGAATGTAATTGATTACTAATTAATGTCGATTTCTCCTCGTGCTCAGGAATGTGACTTACTAGGTCCCAAGATTGGGTCGTTCATCTAACGCCTGCGACACATGAATCCATGCAGCCATAACACAGATAACTCTGAAATTACTATGGACATGTGATTCATAAATATTTTTTGCACATCTTGATTGTTGTGCAATCTGGTTCAGATACCGTTGCGAAATTAACGAGACTCATCACTTGCAGGCAGAGTAGGTCAACAATGGCAAAGAGATTAGGGATGAATACAACATTAACGTCCTACGTGGGCATCTTTTGAGTGCGTTTCATACCCATTTTATGATTGAAAAGGGAAACACAGAGATTTGATCAACGTGACCTGTCCATTTCATCTCCATCTATTTACAATAATAGAAACATGGATCTAACAACTACGTAGAAACATGCACAATCAGTTTTTACGGTATTTTTTTCCCAAAACTTATCTATAAACTTATAAGTTATCCAAGTTCGATTGGTGGGTCATCATTGATTATAATGCAGGTCTCCTCGTTACGCTACATGAATTATAAATCATTTTTCATAAATCAGTCATCAGTTATTCTAAATCAGCACAAATGACGGTAGATTAGATTTCTCGCATGCTTCTGCTAGCAACTAGAAAACTGTCGCGGTCAGGGGCATGTTGTGGTTTTTGGAGCAACTTGCTGAAATTTGCATTTGATTGGAACAGGTTACACAACGTCCTTCGGGGACATCCTAGGTTCACTCTAGACTCACAGACCCTAATATTGGTTAGCGTGCGGATAGGATTCAGTTGCCAATAACCTCCTGAAGGTAGCTTTCCCATTTACGTATACCTACGTATTAAAATGACTGTCTTTGAAATAGAAAATTCGATGGTAGAAGGGAATTTGTTTTTGAGATTTTCTGTCACGTGACTATAACGAATTCTGTACTTGCAGATCATGGTCATACTATGGCCCATCAAACCTACATCCCAAACAACACAAAATTGGTACTTGACCACTGATGTCCCGGTTTTAGTCCACTAAATGTTAAACAGTCGACATTCAGTCAGCAGTCAATATATAGTCGACTAAAGCCAGGTCATCATTTGTGTTGTTTGGAATGTGTAATTGCATAAACGATATGAAAATATCCATAACTGACAGTTTGAATACTTTATAAATTCCCGTGATCCTCTTTTACAGACAGATCTATCTATCTTATCATCACACTCATTGATACCGTTAAGCCGTCCGCAGAAGTTAAGACCAACGTAATCTCACTTACAAACATGGAAAAGATTAAGCGACAAGCATGCGTCAAATTACTTGTGGCTGAAGAAGAGACAAACGGATGAGAATTACGTTCTGGAAATGAAATCACAGTCGGTATTTACTGCCTACGCAATGGGATTGATTCTCTTGGTGAAAATCGGTTCGTCAATTAAAGTGCAAAATAAATAGACCATAGAATAATTGAGAAGAACTGACAAACCGACGAGATTCCCCGAAAGTCTTGAACACCGTCGTCTGGCTCATTGATAAGGAATGAAGTAGATAAATAGTTTTAACGAACAGATGGGAAGTGGGTAGAGCTATGCGGTGTGTGAATCGATTCAGTCTTCCATACTCTCCAGGGATTCTTCGAACTACCTGCTAACCATCGGTAGATGGGTAAATACTCCAAATTGAGTGTATATTGAAGATCGAATATTTATTCGAATACCTAATTTTTACCAGTGGGATTCGCTGATACATATTCATTCGCGCATGTGCTACTAGTCAAAGAGTCCAGTCAATAAGGACCAAAAAACACCTTTAGCCTACAAAAGGTTTCGACCTTTGGGGGGGGGGGGGGGGGGGGGGGGGGGTCCGCTCGATCCGCCATCTTGGATTGAAGGTACAAAAAATTTGTTTTTCCGATATAACTTCTCAACGGTTGATCTTACGACAAAAATGTCAAATAAAAATTTGAAGAAGACAAAATTCTCTACATTTTTTGTTGGAATACTTTTTTTGGAAGTTCAACGGGTAACGAGTTACAGCCGCTGAAACGTGAAAATTTTCCAAAAAATCGTCAATCTCCTCGTTTTTCTCATTTTCAGAAATCATTCGTAGTACATTGCATAATTATGATCATTTTTTAGATTTAAAGTGAATTCATTCCCACACCACCAAGAAGTAGAGTACACTGCAAATCCAAATGTGTTCTAGTCACTTCAGACACGTTTCCAGGCGTGTTAAAAATGTTCAAATGTTTCGAAATAACACCCAGAAATGTGTAAGTTTGGCCATGGTGTGTTAAAAAAAAAAAAAGAATTGCTAGATGTGTTCGAAGTGACTACAAGAAAGTTATTCCTATACGATTACAACACGTTTCGATTTACAGTACAAGTGGCGCGTTTTGTTAATTGTGGTATCCCCAGTAGGCCTAATCCACAGACCCAGCAAACAGTGGCATACCTGGTATACTTGGCATACCTGGTACATCATTTTGAGGTCACATTCACGAAACATTGCTACATTGCTACATTGCAATTTAATGTACCGGGTACATCACAGGTCTCTTAAATCACGAACATATCGAGTACATACTGCTGTTATGTGCCAAAGACCTCTCATTCAGGTAACAGTGTTACATATACTATATAATGGATGGCGACGATGTACCAGCTACATGCCTACATTACTTGCACGATGGCTTTGTTACATTACATAGTTACGTACAGATCATGTATAAAGTTGACACAGCCGGACCGAGGGGGG
>JAFFZH010010281.1:1180-15950 GCA_018420115.1 Euura saliciscinereae | reverse complement strand
CCGTTCGGGTAAAGAGACTCGGTGAGTCTCCGCGCCGTGTTTAAAAATTTTTTTTTAAATGTACTTGGCGCGAGACTCTACCGAGTCTCTTGATTTCACTTCGGGAAAACTCAGTTGAATACATGGTCGATATTTTTTCATATGTATATATCATAAGATATATGAGGGTGACATATTTCTTGAATATTTCCCAGCACTAACATTACTGTTCGATTATCCGAATTTTCGAATATCCGAACTGCGCCCGGTCCCAATTGGTTCAGATAATCGAGGTTCTACTGTATATTCATTAAGAGCATGCTGGAGTCAGGCTTTACCCACCGTACCCGGTTTTCACTTGTTTTTACTGATATCAAAGCCTACGCGTCACGAACGCGAAGAATAATTGGTGAGCGCCATTCTATATTGAATTCCGAAGATTTATATTCCAAAACTTCTTTATTCCATGCACTAATAGAGATAGGATATGGTACTCTGCATAAAATGATAATTTTCGATGTCAACTGGTGGTCGCGGCCATATTGGGCGTTTCGCCCGTTGGCCGTAGAGCCAGACGTAGCGCTGCGTTCGCTATATTTCCGAAGCGCCCTAGAGATGGTGTGGCGCGTAAATATCATCGTGCGGATAACGTCAGGGACCGGTTCAAAATCATAAAAACGTCTAATTATGGTAACGCAACGATTGCTTCAACAATGGGGCAGGTGCATAATAGTATATTATGCACCACGGAAAGGAAGCAGGCGATTTTTGGCGAGCGCGGATTTTGCAGAACGAGTTGCAATTCGAGGGCGCCAAAGGCGCCCGAGAGTGAAGACGAGTTCTGCAAAATGCGCGAGACAAAACGCCTGCTTCCTTCCCATGGCACATATGTTATTTTTTACCACATATGCATTAAAAACGAGAGAAAGTGAGGTTAGAACCACGAGAACGGTGTTCTCCACTGGGGGCAGCACTTTCTTAGTTTATTTCATCGTTACCATGGTTACGAGAGGTTTTTATCCCTGCTGCCAAAGTTTTTATCCCTCTTGACAAGTTTTTATCCCTCTTGACAAGTTTTTATCCCGGTTTATTGTCCCGGTCAGAAAACTGTGACTTCCATCCCGTTAAGGAGGGCAAAAAACACGAGTTTTTAATCCATGTGTGGTAAAAAAGTAATATCACGTATACCGATTGTCCCCTGTTCTTTTTATTTCCTTTTCCTCCAGAAACCATTTGTCCTCCACAAAACAAGGGACTCATCAAACTTTTTTTGAATTACCATTATTATTATTATTATTATTATTATTATTTAATTCAACAGATTTTGAAATTCCGTTGCCCCATGGCCTTCGTAATTATAGCCTTCGCGTTCGTGACGCGGAAGCTTTGATATCAGTAAAAACAAGTGAAAACCAGGTACGGTGGATAAAGCCTGACTCCAGCATGTCGACGTGGTAGGGGGTCTCTCTACTGTGTATAAATACGACGGATTGGATGAATTCTAATCAGAAACCTATTTCTAACGAAGTAAGTGGCTACCTTCAACATGAACAAGATCGTCTGTCTTCTCGTCGCCTCGTTGGTCTGCGTGGGTGTTGCCAGCGGTAAGTTGCAGATACTGATCTATTTCCCAATACAACGAAACCTCACTTATACTATTATTTCAATCGGGTACGCTAGAAAATACATACGGGGCATTCCACGCCAACTCGACCAGTGTTAAACCCCGACAATCTCAAAATCATTCCATGTTTTTTTCTAACATTTTTACTCAGTAAAGAACGCGTCCTAAATTTTTTTTCAGATTTTTTTTTATCAAACTGTTAATTTGTTATGAATTTCTGAAGTTGATTGAGAATGCCCCTTTTTGGATATCTGAAAAAATTCTCAAAAATCCAGTGGATGACACAAAACAGCCCCCGTTTAGGAAAACGTGGGCCGAATTTTGTTCTATTTTTTTCCCTCGATTCGGAATTTTCTCAATTCAAAAACTGACACAAACACAGGATCAAATAGTAAGCGACAAATAAGGGTAATAAATGGTGAAACCGAACGTTTCCGAGTAAATTGAACCTTGTTTGACGCTTGAAATTTGATCCTGTGTTAGATAATTTCAGTTTCAAAAATGAGAAAATTCCGAATTGAGTGAAAAATAATATTGAAAAAAAATTCGGCCCACGTTTTTCTAAAGGGGGGCTGTTTTGTGTCATCCACTGGATTTTTTAGAATTTTTCAGAATTTTAAAAAGGGGCATTCTCAATCAGCTTCGAAATTCATAACAAATTAACGGGTTGTTAAAAAAATTAAAAAAAAAACATTTAGGACCCGTTTATTACTGAGTAGAATGTTAGAAAAAAACATGGGATGATTTTGAGATGGGCAGGGTTTATTACTGGTCGAGTTGGCGTGGAATGCCCCATACATATAAGTGAGACTAACTAAAAAAAACTAATCAAGAGTTAAGTGGTTCGATAGGTTCCACGCCAGTATTGCAATCATTCAGACACGCACATCATCAACAGGTGAAAAAAAACCTATTTTGTAGATAAACGTAGAAATATTTTTGCATCAAGTAGTAAAATATTCTCGATACAGCAAGGATACAATATTGAATTCTTGATTTCAATTCCAACAGCCAAACTAGAACTCATGGACGTATACCGAAAGCAATCAACTTTTGAAGTGTTGTGTCACGAAATATTTAACAGCACACTTAACATTGTGTAGCACGTATGTTCTGCAGGTGGTAAGATTCATTGAATCGTTAAAAATAAAAACTATGCGTCCGTCATCACGATAGAGATAAAATGTGTTTTTTGAACGTTATGCACTTTGTTTGGAACCATTTTATTCTCTACATTTTATGCTACACGGAATGTTCAAACCATTTTCAACATGTCAGGTTCCACTCGATTCGTCAAGTATTGTCATGGTATCCTGATTTTTGTTTCAGGAGTCAACCGAACCGCGGCTACCACCGAGAGTGAGTTAAAGATACAGAGATTTTCAATAATGACAGATATTCACTTGTTGTTCGAATTTGTAACGTTATGCTCTTTGTTTGGAACCATTTTATTCTCTACATTTTATGCTACACGGAATGTTCAAACCATTTTCTGCAACATGTCAGGTTCCACTCGATTCGTCAAGTATTGTCATGATATCCTGATTTTTGTTTCAGGAGCCGACGCACCCGCGAGTAGAAGACCCAGTAAGTTAAAGATACAGAGATTTTCGAGATAACGCTGTATCTATTCGTCCGGTAATCGGACGATTAAGCGCAAAAGCATTCGTCCGATAATCGGACAAATAAGCTCAAAACTAAGTATTGGCTATTCGTCCGGTGATCGGACGATATTAAGAGCAAAATTATTCGAGAAGACCGTCTGCGTTGTATCATGTGTGTGTGTGTGTGTGTGTTGTATGATTGGCTGTCCTAACTTTTTCTAACCGTCGATGGCTGTCCTAACTTTTTCGATTATCGGACGAATAATTTTGCTCTTAATCGTCCGATTACCGGACGAATAGCCACTCCGTTTCCCCGCTCCCGCTAATGACAGATATTCACTTGTTCGAATTTAGCTCAAGTGAGTCGAGCACCGCGGAATCAATTTTTCAAGTAATTGTGCAGTCTCGAAATATTTAACGGTATACATACTTATTTTGCAGCAATTATTCTGCAGACTGATCGAATCGTTATGCCTACATTTTAGTATCACGGGAAGTAAAATTTAAAACCGTAAAATGGTACTGAAGTGGAAAATCGACCATTCGTCGAACTTATGTATATCAAGAGCAATCAACTTTTGAAGTGTTGTGTCACGAAATATTTAACAGCACACTTAACTCAGGTTTGCCTGATTTTATCTAATTTGACTACTGTGTCGCTCCCTGTGTTTTATCTTTATTTCATTGTATCCGTACTGCCTATCTGTGTTTACCTTGTATTCGATAGCTTATGTCTTGCTCACCAGCGTTTAATTCCAATTTTGATTTTAATTTTTAACTTTCTATTTCTTCATTTGTCTTGTTTGCTTCTGTTTCAATTTTACTTTACTATCATTGTTATCTCTAAACTATTTCTTTCTCTCGCTACAATCTTTCACATGTACTCTTCTTATCCTGTATGCTCATTACTGTATTCCCTTTGTCCAACATCGACATGGACATAATAAACATTATTACATTATTACATTAACATTTTGTAGCACGTATGTTCTGCAGGTGGTAAGATTCATTGAATCGTTAAAGATAACTAAAACTATGCGTACGTCATCACGATATAGATAAAATGTGTTTTTTGAACGTTATGCTCTTTGTTTGGAACCATTTTATTCGCTTCATTTTATGCTACACGGAATGTTCAAACCATTTTCAACATGTCAGGTTCCACTCGATTCGTCAAGTATTGTCATGATATCCTGATTTTTGTTTCAGGAGCCGACGCACCCGCGCCTAAAAGACGCAGTAAGTTAAAGATACAGAGATTTTCGATAATGACAGAATATATTCACTTGTTCGAATTTAGCTCAAGCGAGTCGAGCACCGCGGAATCAATTTTTCAAGTAATTGTGTCTCGAAATATTTAACGGTATACTTATTTTGCAGCAATTATTCTGCAGACTTATCGAATCGTTATGCCTACATTTTAGTATCACAGGAAGTAAAATTTAAAACCGTAAAATGTTACGGAAGTGGAAAATCGACCATTCGTCGAACTTATGTATATCAAGAGCAATCAACTTTTGAAGTGTTGTGTCACGAAATATTTAATAGCACACCCCTACTGAAAAACTTCATATGATGAAAGTGGTAAAAAAGTACATGGTAAATCATATGATAAATCACAATGCGTTATGACCGAAATCACATTATGATTCATCACATGAATTATTATGTGCTCATTTTATTATGTGATGCTTTTACATGATTCTTTAAATTTGTGTAAAAAACATACTTTATTTTGTAATTCATCATATGATTTTTCATATGCTGATATTTCATGATGGAAAAAGAAAATAAAAGAAACCTGGACTGGGATCGAACCGACGACCGTCGGATTCGGAAGCAGACACGCTACCGTCTGCGCTACGCCACTCGATACAATAGTTGTGCAGTTTTAGACACATGAATCTCAATCATTTCAAAAGAACTTGGAAATAACGCAATCATGACAAAGCTAATAATAACCAAAGACTGCGACTGCTTGACATCGAGCGCCGTAGCTCACACGGTACCGTGTCTGCTTCCGAATCCGACGGTGGTCGGTTCGATCCCAATCCAGGTTTTGTTTTTTATTTTATTTTTCCATCATGAAATATCATCATATCAAAAATCATGATGAATTACGAAATAAAGTATGTTTTTTACACAAAATTACGGACCACGTAAAAGAATCACATAATAAAATACATAATAATTCATGTGATAAATCATAATGTGATTTCGGTCATAACGCATTGTGATTTATGGTATGATTTATCATGTACTTTTTTTACCACTTTTATCATATGAAGTTTTTCAGTAGGGACTTAACATTTTTAGCTCATATGTTCTGCAGGTGGTAAGATTCATTGAATCGTTGAAGATAAAAACTATGCGTACGTCATCACGATATAGATAAAATGTGTTTTTTGAACGTTATGCTCTTTGTTTGGAACCATTTCATTCTCTACATTTTATGCTACACGGAATGTTCAAACCATTTTCAACATGTCAGGTTTCACTCGATTCGTCAAGTATTGTCATGATATCCTGATTTTTGTTTCAGGAGTCGACCCAACCCGGACTACCACCACCACCACCACCACTCTAGCACCGCAGGATGAGGACACTGTATCACCGTGGGATGCCGAAACTGTTGACCAATTAAACAGCCTTACCCGTAAGTGAAGTTCGATCGTATTTATACGAGGGTCTCGTCCGAGGGATTACAAATGCAGTACCGCTACTCCGACCTACTAATGCCACGTTTTAGGAGTTTCAAAACAGTGCGCCCTTCTTAAGGTGGCGCTACGGTCCCGATATCTCGTCATATGTTTAAAGTACTAGCTCACAAGCGCGCGAAGCGCGCTTCTGAAACCAACTTTCAGATCGTTATTATATCGCTTTTTTCTTACATTAATTTGCTGACCTTTTTCTTTTAATCTTTACCAACCAATTCTAATTTACTCGGTGTATTATGAGTTGTGTAGGTTCAATTGAAAAGTATTCGATTGAATACGAATCTGCTCACCAAACGGATCACCATAAAAATATTTTTGTGGAGTTACCTCAAAATATGTTACGTTATATTTTCAGAACGATTGATTCAAATTAATTTGAGCGTTTACTTGTTATCGAAAAAAATTCAAATAAGATGGTGGATCTGAATTTCAGCATACGGTTACTGAATACGATACTATATGCGAATAATTAACAGAATTTCGGATAGATTATCATGCCCATCGTTTGCGCGTTTTTTGCGCAAACAGCACCCACAACAATTTATCAGTAATTATTTATATATTATCTGTACCATTGAATAAAAAAAATTCCAAATCTGCATAGCTGGTACCAAAATCCAGTATTGCCCATGCGCCGGGAGCGATCCAATATCCGTCCTTTCCAGTTCCCAGGCAAAGAAAGCCGTGAAAATTATAGTGAATCTAGGTGACCAGCGAAAATAGTGCATAATTCTGATGACTTTAGTTCGTCCGGTTTCATTTAGGTTGAATCAGCAGAAAAAAAAGTTACATTTCAAAATCATTCATTTTGGAATGTTTCATTTTTCTGTTCAATCAACCCGATAGAAACTTACACCTCTCTCTTGAAATACAACGAAAAATATTGTGTGTAAGTTTCATTCAGAATTAGGCAGCCAAAAAGTTACATTCCGAAATTACTGATTCCGAAATGTTATAACTTGTTTGCTGCTTAATCAACCTAAATGAAACCGAACGAACTGAAGTCATCAGAATTACGCATCATTTTAGCTATCCACCTTGATTCGGTATCATTTTCACGGCATTCTCTTGCTTGCAAGCCATGGCAACTGGAACGGACGGAATTGAACCACTCCCGTCGCATCTGCACTCATGAATTTTGGTACCAGCTTTGTAGATTTTGAATTATTAATTTGTCAATGGTAGCAGATTACTGGTCAATTATTGTGGGTGCTGCTTGCGCACACGACGCGCAAACGATTGGCATGATAATTATGTATCTGAAATTTTGTCAAGCGTTTGCATAGCAGGTATATTGTATTTAAAAACCGGATGTTGAAATACAGCTGCCCCATTTTATTCGCATTTTTTTCTCGAAAACGAGCAAACGCGGAAACGAAATCGCGTTATATTCTCCATATTCAAGACATGCGCAAACGTTCTGACTACAGTTTTAGACGATTATCTTGACTTCAGATGATAACTTAATGATAAACCTCGGAACTGTAGGCGACAAATGCATTACTAAATACGTCGCTGTTCACCTTAACGCGACACATTTCTAGATCTCGCAACTTCTTTGTGCTGTATTTTTAGCTCTGAAATAATTCTATGACTTTCAGGTGGTTCTTTGAACCGATCCTGACTTTTGAGTACTTATTTTTCTTTGCCTTTCAAACTTTAACTTCAAACTTTAACTAAACTGTTGCTGCAAAACAACCATTCCTCATTACTTTCGCCATCAGAAACGTAGGCAGATTGTTCTATATTTTATTTTCAAATATTTATTAATTTCAAGTCAGTTTCAAAATTCTGACCGATAATCTTCAGATCTTGATTCTCAATCGTATGTCAAGAATAGCCGAGCAAACATAATGTGCTGGCAACGTTTCGGAATTAGAGCTACTATTTTTCTTCACCTTTACCATCGGAAAACCGCTGATTCCGATATCTGAGATTCATAGTCATTAATTTTCTCTGTGATCTCTGTGCTGGTACGTGTAGTGACTGATAGGAGCGAAGTCGAACGCGAATGAACGGTGGCGTTTGTCAGGAATAGAAGCTGCGTGTTTTCTAGAATTTCAACATCCCGTAAACGTAGCCTCCATACCTGTATTTTCTGATTGTTTGTAAATGTTGAAGAAACCATTGAACCATACAGACCCGTACGCAAGAGGACGCTAGCTTTGACTTTTTGGGACTCTAAACAGTGTGGTGACACCTAGCGGGAGAAAGCAGTATCATTCTTGAATCTTTTAGGTACTTCAAAACGAAAAAAAGTTTTGTTTTTCGATAGACTCACTAAAAACATTTACTTTTTCTTTCAATGTCAACCTGATTATAAATGTTACCAAAGAATCGTACTGTGTATTCCTGAGCATCACCATCGTTCATTTGCAGCACTGTCGCACGGCGAAGTTCATGGTACAGAATCACCATAGTATCTGGGGCTGTCCACGTCCATTCACCTAGCCTCCAGATCGCAACGATTTTTATTTGCTTCTTAATTTTGTCTGTAGTTGTCCTGGCTTTGAAATATTTTTCTGAATTTTCTTCAGATTTTTCCGACAAAGTGAACCCTTCCGAGTTATGATTTTTTTTCGACCGAAAAACGGACCATTTTTAACAACCTGAAAAATTCCCAAAAACCGTATGATAAACGGAGAACAGTCTCCCGCTCGCGAGAATATGGGCTGAATTTTTCTTTACACTAAAACCACGACTTTTATCCACCCATAAATATATTGTAACAGACCATTCCCAAGAGTCAGACACTGATAGCGCAAATAACTCAGAGAAATAACCCGTTACCTTCAATTACCATAGCAAGCTTATCACTAACGAGGGGAGGCTCAGATAGGTTCATCGAGTTAGGGGTAGGTACGGACTTCGCGTGGTTATAGTGTGGACATTGGTGTGTGCATCGGTGAGTTTAAGAGTCTTCAAACTGAAGTTAAATTCTAATGGGTTGGTCTTCAAATAAATCTCACAATTATTTATCTTTATAATCTATTCAAAGAAACACATTTATTATAAATCAGCTCAATTAATCAAACTACACTGAGTTTACACAACATTATATCTTTAATAAACTAATCCAAAAGTCAAGAAACTCGACTATTTCTGATCAAAGTTCGATCCGTCTCTATCAATCTATATTCACATTCAAGAGTCTCCAGCCGGGAATGTCAAAATAATTACAATAAAAGTGTAAGCGTGTTCTTTACGCCCTAGGGTTAAAGAACACAACTCTTGTTAAAGAATCCCGTGCGCTAAGCCAGAATAATTCCTAACCACAGATATCAATAAGTTTAAAGTGACCGGCTGCTGACTCCTGAGAGGGAGATTAAGAAAAGAGTTCAGATCAAGACTAAAACTGTACTGCCAAGAGCGGACCTCTGTGACCTGCCCTATATAACTTCTCCCTTGGTGTGTCTCTCTTTCTAACTACTGATAATTATTCAGCATCTCTATTCAAATTGAGCGCGCCGAATCACCGCATGCATCTAAGCCTGCGTAGTGAATCAGTGCGTCTCGGTATATAAGTGTGCGGGTATTACAATAAACAATCTAGTTGAGTATGAATTGATCGTACATTCTAACCTCTAAAATTATAAAACATATTTGTGAGCACGTGGCTCGATTGATATCATTTTTCAATTCAACTGAAAAGATTTATTACAACCACGGAGTTAATTACAACCCTTGTCACTTATGATTGCTGTTTGTTTTGGAATATCCGCCCGAACCTGAAAACAAACAGTGTGTATACGGTGTATACGCCGTGGTATACGCGTACTATATCTATACAGGATGAGTTTTCTCCGACTCTGAACGAGGGAGGGGCTTATTACTGCCAATTGCTCCGCCCCTTGGCCAATCACAAGTTGTTATCAAAATCTAAGTTGACGTTGCGGAGAGCAGAGTCCGAATGATTCAGATAAGGCTACAAGAGTAAATACTTGGTAATCAATAAACATGTGTTGAAGGTCCTAATCTGCTCATCGTTTTCATTCGACGATCATCAATACCTTACTCGAACAGACCAGGTGTTATATTAACGGTATGTGTGAGTGCGATGTATGAATGCGTGTGTGAGTGAGGGCAGCGTGCCGATGAGAACGAGCCTAACGGGGCGGACGATAGATGGCGCTAGGGCGTCGAGTTCCGGAAGAAACGGTGGAACGCGGGTTCCGAACCAGGGAACGTTACGAACGCAGAAAAGTAAAAGCGCGGTAGAGAGACGCGTGAGAAGAGAGTCGGGCTCGAGACGTGAGCGAAGTTAGTCTTAGTCGTGTCGATAAAAGGCGAACGTTGTCTAGCGAAGACGTAATAACAAAGAATAAAGGCATACGGCCGCATGATAGTGTATGTGAGGAGGAGCGAGTGGATGAGAGAAAACAATAAACCTACAAGACCTGAAAATTTAACAATAAACTTACTTATACTTACCAGTGCGTGGTTCATTTACCTTTTCCTTTACTCCTCCATTCTAACACAGGTATGGACGGCTTGATGTAAGGTTAGATTTTGATAACAGCTTGTGATTGGCCAAGGGGCGGAGCAGTTGGCAGTAATAAGCCCCTCCCTCGTTCAGACTCGGAGAAAACTCATCCTGTATAGATGTCACCTATCAAAATGGCTGACCCGTGGATTCCCCTTCCGTCTTTTGGCACAGGCACCGCAAGCTATCGCTCCGTCCATAAGTCCGTGATCTAATCCTACTTGGAAGAAACGTTATGAGGAGATATCGGGACGGTAGCGCCACCTTAAGAGAGGCGCACTTTTTTGAAACTCTGAAAACGTGGCATTAGTAGGTCGGAATAGCGGTACTACATTTGTAATCCCTCGGACGAGACCCGAAGTATAATCACAGTCCTCTTTACTTAAATTTCAGATGCCGTGCTAAATTTCAAGCGCCAAGTGTCAGAATTTGCGAATCGTGTTAGCCGGATGGGCGGCAGTGGTAAGTTCAAAACAATGTCACCCAATGAAGATATTCAAGTCATAGCTACTGAGACATGCGTCAAATATGGACAAACTACAATAGTGTCATGATGTACCTATTTTATTTTCAGATCGCAGATCCCCGCTGAAGGAAACCGCTAGTAAGTGACGAGTGGTGGTGGTGGTGGTGGATAGTGGATACACTTACTGTCTCTATTTTTATTTCAGATTCTCTGAAGCAATTCGCAAGAGATCTCGCAGACACTGTAAATTCTGTCATAAGGCATCTCGGGGGTGAGTTGAAGACGACTTTACGCTTTAAAAATCGCGTGTCTAATGACATAAGGACGTAAGCGCCATTATACGACGTTTTGCTGTTTATAATAGCATAAAGTCGTATAATTTTTTTTTTCACGCCAATCGCTCTGGAAACATTCGAAACGTATAGATCAATTGAAATTACGAGATCGAAAAATGTAAGTGCAAAAGGTCGTAAGTTGGGCGGATACGACCTTCTGCTTTTAACTGCGATTTGTTTTATCGAATTTTTCGAAACGACGTCGATTTCGATTTTTCTTTGCGTTTCACGAGTTTTTACAGCTATTTAGAAAAATCATGAAAAATTGAAAAAAATCAAAATGGCGCTTACGACCTTCTGCTTTCGACTAACAATATTTTTTATCGAATTTTTTTTAAATGGTCGTTATTTCAATCTATCTTTGCGTTTTACGAGTTTTTACAACTATTTGGAAAAATCATTAAAAACTATGAAAAAAAATGGCGCTTACGACGTTTTGCCTTTGCGTTGTTTTTTTGTTTTTCCTTAAAAATTGTTATGATAGAACGACGTATCCGCCAAACTTACGACCTTTTGCACTTAGATTTTTCGATCTCGTAATTTCAATTGATCTATATACGTTTTGGCCGTTTTCAGAGCGAATGGCGTGAAAAAAAAAAAAAATTATACGACCTTTTGCCACCAAAATCGCGTTTTTGGCGCTTACGACCTTATGCCATTAGACACGAGAAATGTTTTTGTGATCTACTGTTCGCTTCACATATCAGGGTGAAGTCGAGGAATTGTTTTAATTGATTCCGATCAAATTTTATCGTAGATCGATCGAGATTTCCTATTTCAATTCTTCATATTTCATTATTTTTCACTCATTGCCGTTATATCATGCGTCAATTGGTGAATTTCCACTTTGTCATGATACACATATTTTAGTTTCAGAAACCGAGTTAGCAATGACTACCAGATTCCGGAGTAAGTAACACTCATTCGAAAAATACATCAAGCCTAGCTTGCTTTTCATCCAGCTGTCGTTAGAACTGAGTGAGAGTCGAAGACGACTTGATCATAACCTCTGTATATTCCAATTTCAGCTTCACTCGACACACCACAATCCAGAGTCAGAACCCATTTGGAAAGTAGTGGAGCGGGAAACAGAAGTAAGTTGAAGACGATTGTGCCCACCTAGAATATCGCGCATCAAGCACTTGAAAATTGTCTAACTTATTGAGGTATCTTTTAAGTTTCAGATATGTGCAATGAAGAATTCGACGCAATCAAAAACCAAATCGGTGCGATTTTATCTGCTGCTTTCAGGCTTGCCGAAAGTAAGTTGAAAACAATCGTACCATTGGAAATATAATTGTCATACTGAGATCTATCGTTTGCTACAAACCAAATTCCAATTAGGCTTTCATAAATTGATCTATTTCCTTAGCCTCCAGTTAGGCAAACGTATTTGATACTCAACGTTCGATCCCTGATTTCAATTGCACCGCCAGTTTAGTACTACTGAACTACGATCTTATTGTGACTTTTTATACTATTTCATACATCAACTAAAATATGATGATTTCTTCAATTATTTTTTCAATGTGTTCTGGTGATTGGCAATAAACCGTGATTTAGGAAGCTCAGGTGCATCTGCATCAGGATAAATCACATGCCAGTCCAGCTGAACCGAGGCAGCGGAAGAGACTATTGGTGAGTGCCGTCGAGAGTATCACCTGATACGAAGATGCTGAATATATTAATCTACGAACTTTGGTGAATCAATTCGCAGGCCACTTCTTAGCAGCTATCGCGAAGCGGAATATTCGGAACCGCTTGTGCTAATCTGAAGAACTTTTTGTGGAAGAATGGAGATCATCTGCTGTACAAGAGACTACCACTTTCTTCCAGTACGTCTTCCAATTGATTACTGAATATGTATATACCAGTGACAATAATTCATAGCTGCATAAGATTGTGAGCAATAAAAATCAATTTCGAAAATATTCATTCGCTGTACCGTATAAATTTTCCATTTCCCAACACAGATTCCGAATATAAAAGAATAAAATTCAGAGGCCCTTATAAAAACGATTACTTTTTCCTTCCGAGTCACGTGACATGTGAAAAGGTTTTTTTTTATTTGCAACACCTGCATGAAAAGTTTGATTCCGTTCGGACCGCTAAACCGATTTGGATGAAATCTGCAAGGCATACTGTTCTTATTCCGAGGCTGTGCCAATAAAGTTTTCAAACGTCGCTCGCTAACCATGTTTCAATACAAAATACCGTGAGGAATATTACGATACAGATAATTAGTCACTGATTATCCGAAAATAGTGATTCAAAAACCGAAAGACGTTCAGAATGATATCCAAACGAGAAGAGTCGGTGCCTCCCCCGTGCTGCACCCCTTCCATGGTTGAAGACATTACATGATTTTTCCGCTCAAAATTAGGTCACCTTATGGCATCAACGGGCCTTCGATAATCTTTAGGCATTTCGTATCTAGATATGGTATAGAGGACATTTCAATGACGGGATCCGCTTACCCCGATTGTCGAGTCTGATTCATACTGTATTGACGCAAGTACTTGAATCTTTAATTCGTGATCACTTCTGAATATTCAACAAAGTTTTATCATCGCCTATACCCTATTGATATAGTTGTGCATCGTGGACTACTAATACCTAAATTCAAATATTATTTTGTTCCGAGGTGGATGCCTATTTGGCGTTCACATCATCTGAATTTAACAAAAATTTCTCGACGTTCTGCGTTCTTTGTCATATTTTGTGCATTTTTTTTTCTCCACTTGCATTCCCTCAAAATCCGAAGACAGATTTCAATAATTCAGAAAATCAACCGAATGACGCACATTATTTTGAAAATCGGAAAAACTCATTTTCTTGAAGATGAAACTTCTTTTTCCAATAAATATTTCACACCGTATGTAGGGTGATATGACTCATAGGTTCTGTGAGTTTCATTGATAAGCATCGCTTCATACTGAAAAAAAATATATTTTACAAGTGACTGTATGGAATCCGTCAATTTCTGTATTGGTTTCAACATTTTTGGCACTTTTGAGCATCTTTTGAAGAGACCGTTGAGAAAATTATCGGTTCAATTTGCTGTATCCTCAAATTTCCCACTCTTCGTAATTTCCAAGTTCCTGAGTTAGTCTCATCCCTTCTGACGTCACGATCACTTTGCCAATAGATTTTACAATTTCATGTCATATTTCGATGAAATTTGTAGGCATCGTAGGGCTCCCTCCTGATATCCTCACAGAACTTAGTCAATGAAATAAAAGCTCCGTAGCAGATATGGTCGAGAACTTACTTCACTTTTTTTAGCCACGTCCCACGAGCAGAACACCAACATTGTGAAATATAATCGTGATAAGAATAAAATGAATATCACTCAAGTTCTCTTTATTGCATCATTTATTCACTTTGATAACGCTTTTTTTTGACAATTCAACAGATTCAGAAATTCCGTTGCCCCATGGCCTTCGTAATTATAGTTCACTGCCTGAAAAAAAAGACAGCATAATTACGAAGGCCATGGGGCAACGGAGTTTCAAAATCTGTTGAATTGTGAAATAATAATAATAATAATAATAATGATAAT
>JAFFZH010010279.1:13378-43021 GCA_018420115.1 Euura saliciscinereae | reverse complement strand
ACATCAGCTACAGGCGGCAATTGAAATTTGGAAAACGCCAAGACACGTCATAAGGTCCGTTATTCGATAGATTACGGCGTCACTGATAGCATTTCGCACCTATCCTTACTGACTATTTGTCATTGTTCTTTTATTAATCCAAAATAGGTCGCGCAGAGGGTGTCCACGTCGCTCCTAAGATTTACACTTGACGTATCTTGGACAATATGGCACGTTTCTTGAATTAGCCTTTTTCGGTAGTGGCTTTCTTTTTTTAACACCTGAATGTCGTTGTAATTAAACTGATGGTTATTTTCTACTTTGTGTCTTGTCAGGGTTGTGTGTGATTCAGGCTCTCGATTGACGTTAGTATCGTGTTCATAGATCCTGGTCTTTATCCATCTACCCGTTTGACCGATGTAAGATGCATCACAATTGCCACAGGGGATTTTATAGACTACATTGGAAGTCAAGGATACAGGTGTTTTATCCTTCAAGGGGTTTTAAAGGCGGGACAGATCATTCGTGTTTTTGAAAGAGCACGACACATTAAACTTCCTAAGTATCCAGCTAGATACTGACTGAGAAAGACCCTTCACATATGGGAAGCAAAATCTTGACGGAACTCTGTCCGAAACTGGAGCTTCCACTTCTAGAGACTCACATGGTCTATCGGTGAGGGTTTTCAGCCGTTTTAAGATTTGTGTGTCGACCAAACTATCAGGGTAGTTATTCTCAAGCAACACGTCACGAATCAGTCGTAAGTTTTCCAGGTGAAAAGGTGAATCTGACAATAAGACCCCCCCGATCGACCAAACTATAAGTCACTCCGATCTTTTGTTTAACTATGGATGATGCGACTTGAAGTTCAAATATCTGAAGAGGGCCCTCTTCACGGGCGGAAACGTAAACGAGGATTTGATTATGACCTAAGACTACCAATATTTCATCAAATCTTATTGATATAGTTGTGCATCGTGGACTACGAATACCTAAATTCAAATATTATTTTGTTCAGAGGTGGATGCCTAATTGGCGTTCACATCATCTGAATTTAACAAAAATTTCTTGACGTTCATCGTTCTTTGTCACATTTTGTGCATCTTTTTTTCACTTGCATTCCCTCAAAATCCGAAGAGAGATTTCAATAATTCAGAAAATCAACCGAATGACGCACATTATCTTGAAAATCGGAAAAACTCATTTTCTTGAAAATGAAACTACTTTTTCCAATAAATATTTCACACCGTATGTAGGATGATATGACTCATAGGTTCCGTGAGTTTCATTGATGCTGAAGCATCGCTTCATACTGAAAAAAATATATTTTACAAGTGACTGTATGGAATCCGTCAATTTCTGTATTGGTTTCAACATTTTTGGCACTTTTGAGCATCTTTTGAAGAGACCGTTCAGAAGATTATCGGTTCAATTTGCTCTATCCTCAAAATTCCCACTCTTCGTAATTTCCAAGTTCCTAAGTTAGTCTCGTCCCTTCTGACGTCACGAACACGTTGCCAATAGATTTTACAATTTCATGTCATATTTCGATGAAATTCGAGGTTTAAAAGGAACAAATGATCCCATTTTTTTTTACCAAACTTGAAAAACAAAACTAACCTAATTTCTACAAATCTGAAGAACATACCGAATTTTGAGAACTGAAATGACAGTTTAATTTCTTTCCATTATCTATTCATAAACTGTAATCTGATATTCTTATCATCTTTTGTTATTATTCAAATGCAATTTGAACCGTGGTTAAGATAAATCTCTATATTCACATGATAATGGCTCCACCATTCCAAAATCTGCATCTACTTCATATATTGAAGTTAATAGGAAAGGCAAAGACCTTGACCATCACATACATAGCTTATCTTATCGCCATATAATCTGTCTCATAAACCATAATCATTCGTTGGTAGACGATACATAGTTTTCTTATCTCTTCAGTTAGTGTAATTGAATTTTTCGAGGACGAAGAAATCTTTAAAAAAAAACATCATGGCTTCCACTTGAAGAGATCAATTTTTATGCATTTGTTTATTTGAAAAACGTGCAACGGGGATACTGAGTAGCACAATGCAATTATAGACATAGTTCCGGTTATTCCCATCGACGAATAATATCTAAACAACAATTTTCAATTGAAAGTGGTTTCTGAATCCTGTTATTATAATTCCAGAAATGATCAGGTGACGGAAATGAGCAATGGTGTACCGCGTACGAAGTGGAAGTGCGGTATAATTGTACATACGTACTAAGAAAACGACATAGCTGATGCTAAATTTCCATCTCTGTACAGGTGAACCTTTTCTCTGACAATTGTTTCAATTTTCCATTGATTCACCGTTCATTTACTTCGGGAAAATTACCATTTGGAATTGGGAAACGTTTCTTCTTCGCGAGACTTTTGATTTTCTTGAGTATTCAAGGGGAGGTCACCTTGGGCTGTACAACATGTTTTTTGGAACGCAAAACAGCATTCAGAAAAAAATTGCTTCGAACTTCGAATCAAGATTTCGTGTACATGTCTGACTACATTAAGCTGAAAACCACCAACGGAGTTCAGCTTATCTTATCAGTTATCGCCATTTGATCTGTCACACAAATGATCGTTATCAATTGTCTGTAGATTGTATCCCCATTTTTTTATGTCCGATTATATTATGGATCCTGATTGCGGAAACATGTGTGACTGACATGATAAGATGAAAAAGTGAGATACCATTAGTTACGACAGATCTTTATTGAAGGTACCTCTTCCATGTGTGGATTTTCGAGGCTGATCGTACATGTTCGATAGTTCTATATAAATATATATAGACATACGTGTTACATTGTTGAATATATATAATAATAAATAATAATTTACTCATTTCCACAGCTGCAAAAGTGGAAATATCGAAAAACTTGAATGATCGTTAACATTGTACGACATTCTGATAATTACACGTGTTGTAGTTTGTATCGAAGTAGAGTCCTGCGGGACAGTAGAAAGGGATAGCTTCGTAATTATTGTTAGTACTTTTTTGGCAGCGCCAGAACTTCCCACAGTCATGTTTGTCTCTGATAAACTCTTTGTTAGAGTTCCCACAGATTACGTTCGAAGCCGCCGAGGTACTCGAATGCGATGTGGACGCAGCAATCGAAGATGATGTAACCACTGGCTTAGCAGACGTTGCTACCGATGGTTTGACAGAAGTCGAGACAACCGGTTTAACCGAAGTCGTAACCGTCGGTTTGGAAGCCGTTGAACTAGAAGCTCCGTTCCGTAGAACGCGGTTGAGGGCGTTCAGCAGAGGATATCGTTCTCCGCATTTACCCGTGAAGTCGTCAGTCTCGACACTCCAAACCATGGCTCCACCGAGGCCCATCGACTTGGCGTAATTTGCCTTCTCCGTGATGCTTCTGCGGGTTCGAAAGTCACTTCGTTATCGACTCGGTCACCGAATTACACCGTCTCACAGAAATACTTGGAGGCACTTTGGCCCCGGGTATACTTACTTGACGTTGTCGTAGCCGACCCATTGGTTGCCTGAAAAAGCGTAGGGCACGCGTTGTTCGTCGTCCCAACGAGTGGTCCAGGAACCCTGAGCCTCGAATTCGCAGATCTCGTTGTATCCCAGCGTCCCGGCTTCCCGAGTGTATGGTCCAGCGGCACCACCCCCACTGGCCGGAGAACCAGGCACGTTTTGGGCAGCATTGGCGAGGGTGAAGCTCCTTCCGTAAAGTGCGGTGCCGAGGACTAACTTCTTTGCCGGTGCTCCTTGACTCAACCAGTAGTGTACCGTCGAGTTCTAGAGTCACGATCAGAATGAGAAAGAATTAAGAATTTGATGCATCTACAGTCTCGTTGAGTGAGCTTCACTTTTGGTAGTTGTCACTAATGGCGCCCCAAATGATTTGACTGTATACTTTCTTCGTTCCTTGCCACGAAATATTGTCAGCTTGGAATTGTGTAATTATAGCTAGTGGAGATACTCACAATATTGAGTTTCCGAACAGACTGGGATTCTCTGGCCGCAGGATACAGCGGTGCGTTGTGTCCTGTGGTGGACTCCCACTTTCCATGAAAGTCGTAGGTCATCAGATTGATGAAATCGAGGTACATTGAGATGCTCGGAATGTCGTAGGACAAACTTGCAGACGATTCGGCTGCTCCTACCGCGGCTGACAGAATAAGTCCGTGCGGTTCGAAGCTGGCGCGAAGTTCCTTCAGGAGGAGAACGTAGTTCTGCACATCAGCCGGACTTCCTCCACGTTGAGCCGGATACTCCCAGTCGACGTCGAAGCCGTTGAATCCGTGTTTGAGCACAAAGTCTACGACGTTCTTGACAAACTTCCCTCGTAGCGAAGGGTTGCCCACGACCTGTGAGTACTTTGTCGAACCTTCGTTCCAGCCGCCAATAGCAACCAGAGTCTTCGTCCCCGGATTCTTCTCCCGCAGAGCGTTGAATTTTTGGAAGCCAGCTTTGCCGCCATCGTCGGGCAGATCGTTCCATGCATCCAAAATCCGCACCTCGCCCTGTTCCGTTATTCCAACGAACGTGTAGATCATGTGGGTACATAGGGTTGCATCTATGTAAGTTGGGTCGAACTTTCCGTTACCTGGTCTGTAAACTGACCAGCTTCCAAAGTAGCAGATGACGACTTTGGCTGCTACGAAAAATCTTCTGTTAGAATTTTTCCTATAAACAATAATAGAAATGATATAGGAGACTCACATTCGTTTTCGTTGGCCAAGACAACATGTGCCGCCCACATGACACAAAACACTATAAACTGCAGCCGCATATTAAATATAAGATATAAAATTGCACTTAGTTTTCAGAACGTCTTTCTGACTATTAAAACTCGTATGACACTGGGAATCGGAAGCTTTGCTCGTTGTTTGACGATACTGATGACAACCGGACGGTGATTTTTGAACTTCGTGTTCTGACTCAGGTGTCAGGAATGACGATGTATTTATTTACTTCAACGATCCACAATCTGCACGATTCCCTGTTGACATAAATTTATATCTCATTTCACTCGATGAAAAGATTGTGTGTGGTCTCACTACAAACGATAAAACACGCGGCAAGATTTATCAAACGATAAGAAAACGATGATTACAAATACACCGATTTTGTGTCTAAAGCTAAGAAAAGCTGATATACGTCATGTATGGTGAAAATATTGTCGTTACGGAAAGTCTACTCTAACGATAAGCAATCTTCTGCTGATTCTTTTCAATAATTATTTCAATCGAAACAAAAATAAAAACAGAGAATTCAAAAAGTTCCCATAGATTTTATCAGACTAGGTTGATTAGCGAACCAGTTAATCAAATCTAAAATTCAAGAAGATTTCCTCAAACATCAATTTTTTCTTTGCTGTGCAGTAGAAGTTAATTCCTAAAGTCGTTCAATGAACCAGTTAATCAGTCTGACCTGATGATCGTTGGCCGACACAGTGACCAAGAGGTTTGATGTGAAGGCTGACCCAAGTTTTTCCCATGCTTAGTAGTTTTCCCGGTTTTTACTTGCGGACAACAACTTCTGTAGCCACTGGACATTTGTACAATCCAATTTCGCGGATATAGTGTCCAACAATTACCGATGTTTTTTATAGATTTTTTGTATAGACTCACCTCCTTATCATCAATTTAGTGACTCTGTTTTATCTCTGATGCCAGAATCCGGAACCTGTCTTGTATAGATTAAAGATCTCGATCACGTATCGGACGCACCGGAAGACTGTACAAGACGTCCTGGAAATTGATACGGTTATATAGGCAGTGGAATCCACTTCTTTAACCTAGTCCCCCATATCGCTATTACCAGACACGTGACACGAACCGTGATTAGGTAACGCGTACTGGGATAGGTAGAGTAATTTGAATTCTGCCACTCAGAAAAATTTATAGTTATAGGTACTATTACTGTGGGTTATAAATGGCCTCCAATATGTTTTTATAGTAAACGAAACTGTAATATAGTATTCTCAACCATTATTCCAGTTTGATTGAATATTTTTATAGTCCTGTCAATCATAAAATCCGACAACTATATGAATTTTTTCTCAGTGTGTGTGGTCAGAGGGAAGATTACGAAATAAGTTGTGCCGAATGTGATAAAAATCTAATTGGCAATTATTAAAAAATGTACAAACCTCAGTGTGAAGAATAAATTTACAGTAACAGATTTGATTCTGATATGAACTGGGCAAAAGTATCTGACAAAGACACTCGATTATAGATCTGATTACGGATTGCACTCTACTGGTGGTACAAAAAAAAATATCATTCTGATATTATATGACTGCAGAGCGTGTAAGAGTCTTAGGAATTATTCCGCTTCGAGAGATTTTGAGGAAACTGCAATCTCTGATTGTTATCTACGATGTGGAATATTACTAGAGAAAATTGATGACGTTTTCTTCGACAAATGTTGAAAAATATTCTTTATATTCCGTATTTGAAAACTGTAAAAATAACATGTTTTCAATGATTTCGATACGTGTCTTCAATTTGACTACATATTTCATCCAGAATTGCAGGCACGATAAAACAATAGGAATTTTGAACTCTCGTTACATTGGCTTTCCTTAGATTAGATTTGACTTCTTATGGCTTCTGAACCGTCGATATTTTAGCACATTTGATATTTGCAAGTTCGCAGTTTTGCCCCAATATATATGAGAATTTATTTTCTTTATAAATCGGTTCCGAACTTTTTGAATTCGTAATTTTCGATTTGCCGTCGTCACCGTCGTCAATTTTTCTTTTCGACATTTCGCCCGTTCTAATTTTTGGTCCTTCGGAATTTTGACCCTACTCGACTTATTCAGGTCACACATGTTCATTATCGATACTGATTTCCTTGTAACACTTTTTCCAAGTTCGATACCGATAAACAAGCATTAGGGCATCTGCCATCGTTCATTACTCATAAAAGGCGAACGCGAGTATTGAAAAGCTGATCAAACAAAAGCTGCGCTAAAACCAAGTGTATCCGGAAAACACGATTCGTCGCACAACATCGTATCAGATGTTTTTACCCTGAAGTACAGATGCTTCGAACGATGCTGAAGCTGTTCCCCTTCAGAAAACAAGTCCAAAACCGCCCTTGCCCTATATTCCTGTACACAGAGGTGAACTCAAGGTACTTCCATCAATATTTATTAACTCTGAAATAACCGATGATTGGCAGTGAACGTACCTGACCCTAATTTGAAGAAGAAAAACGGGAACAACAATATGTTTACCAAATGAGACCATGAATTAGATCACAATGTGTGAACCTCAACGAGACCATTCGATATCATTTCAACAGTTTCTATAAAGCTGATGAATTCTACAATGGAATGGAAAAAAATTCGTTCTAAACACGTCCATCAAAAATGGGCCTTTGCATGGCGGTCTAGCAGGACGAAGGCGATCGGTTACATGCCAGGATTGTGATTGTGGTGAGATTTGCGAAGATACATTTTTGTATGCTCGATGCGTTTGATTGACGAACTACCTAGGGTTTTTCTTCATCGTAGTTTTAGTGCTAGTCATCATTAATTCTTTACGTTTGCTATTATCGATGATTATCTGAAATCTCATTATTTAATATCTGTATTGCTTCGGTATTTATTACTCAGGATCCGTTCCTTCTTCAATTTTCGTTTGACCTCACCCTGTCCGGTTTCTTCCCTGCTTTCTTTATCCATCATCATCATCATTCATTATTTTTACTATTTTTATCATTGTTATTATTATTGTGTACCATCTTGAATGACGCAAGTCTGTCAAGCTAGGAAAAAGAGGCTACGCATGATCGAATGTTATACCTATTATTGAAATGGTTTCATCAATTTGATGGTGTTCTTGTCAACTGGAAAGATAAGCACTCGCAAGGTCACAAGTTCAAGTTTGGAACGGTAACATATTATATATGTATATTATCCGATAGAGTAAAACTAGAATCGATATAACTTGATGAATCTTATTTCCGTTTGGATTGCATTGAAGAACAGAAGAACAATATGTTGGCTTTGTACGAGCAAATTACAAGGATGATGCTGAAGCTGAACT
The DNA here is from genome assembly GCA_018420115.1 of Euura saliciscinereae. Classification (NCBI taxonomy): domain Eukaryota; kingdom Metazoa; phylum Arthropoda; class Insecta; order Hymenoptera; family Tenthredinidae; genus Euura; species Euura saliciscinereae. The sequence goes on along the minus strand of JAFFZH010010279.1, from coordinate 34,971 downwards.
TCGGAAGTAAACCTAAGTCTTTCTGACTGAATTATTTTTTCGGTTTTCAGAAAAAATATACATTTCAGGTACTTGACCATGCCATGCAGCTTTGTAATCTCGGTCACGATTTTTTCCTGAGTGTCAACGAAGCAAAATTACTACCGTGAAGCAATGAAATTTTCTATTGGACGTTCTTATTGACATTGAAAACAGTTTCGCACCCTCGCAATAACCTCATACCTCAACAAATGACAAACTGCAGACCTTGCAAAGATCTCGGACAACGATAAGTTACTCTTTGAACTCTTGAATGAGGACTTCGGTATAGTACTGGATTTTGAACCCTAACATCTACAGTTAATGAAGATCGGAAAATTATCGTTCAGGTTCCCAAATAACCGGAAAGGAGAATGATTCAGCCGAACAGTGATATTGATCTCTTCGGAATTAAGCAGGAACGGTCCAAAGTAGCCAAACTTGAAAATTGATAAGTTTTTTTTTAACACTCTGCAAATGACAGAGATACTTTTGGAACACCTCGAGGAATGAAAGGAGAAACTCAAACACCCCAGCTTACCTTTCCAGTTTCTTCCAATGTTTATCGGCAAAGTTGACAGACTTATATACCACATGACGATTTTTGTTTGAAATCCTCGGTGTCGTTACCTTCCGATAAATCGTCACGATTCACACGTGCAAGTCGTCAAACTTTCATCAAATGTGTCATTTCATGTTTCATGTACTACATGAAGAAGTAATTTTATTCGGCGTTGAAATCGTCTGAACACGAGACACTTAGATGTACGTCATGAAGAATAAAAATGTCTCTATCCAGTGGGGACAGCACAGGGTTTTTTAATCCATAAGGGTGTCTAGTCAGATTCATAAAACACTCGAGCAATTATCTATGCCACGTCCAGAACATTTCGAATGTGAAAAAAACACCGCCAAGTAGGTAAAGTGATGATTTTTTCGGTGTAAACAGATAACAGAAAATTGCATCGTATAATGAACATATTCAAAAGGTGAAAGAAATTTCGAGACCATTCATATTGAGGTATGGAAATACGTTATATATATTGTGTCTTGAACCCTGATAAAACAACATCTTCGGCTTTAATATTGTTGGATAATTATTCTAATACTAATGAAATTTCCAATCCCCAACACACAGATAAAATATAGGAGCCAGCTGATCAATAACCTAGAATTTGGACGGTTAATATATATACTTATGTCCTTGGATGTAAGAAGTATAAGGACATATTCAAACCGATAACTTCATCAAGCCATGTGCTATCGAATACACAAGATACAAGATTTACTCCCCCATTCCAAAATATCCTAGGAACTACAAGAGAACATCTTCGTGAAGCGTGTCATGGATAGTCGTCAGAATGGGGTACCTAACCCCGCAGATTCCGTTGAAGTCGTCGAGATCTACGGCCCAGAGCATAGCTCCCGCAAGTCCCATTGATTTGAGGAAATTTGTTTCCTCTTTGATGCTCCTGCAAAAGTAAGGTTCAGATCAGCGTCCTCTACCACGTCTTCGTTCAACTCTAGCAACTCACCTGGCGTTGTCATAGCTGACCCACTGATTACCAGAATAAGCATAAGGCACACATTGTTCCTCGTCGTAAACGACGGTCCAGTTTGATTGGCAAATCTCGTAGTAGGCCAGCGCCCCAGCCTCTTTGGTGTACGCGCCAGCATTGCCAGTCCGACTGGCTGCCGATCCAGGAGTGTTTTTAGAAGAATTTTGCAAAGTGAAGGAGTTTCCGTACGCCGCCATGCCAAGGATCAACTTCGACGGTAGCGCGCCCTGGGCAATCCAGTAGCTCACAGACGAGTTCTGAATCAGTAAAGAGAGAAATCATCGGAATTGCCGACATTTGATACAAAGAACGTAAATACAGTCGGACCCCGCGTATATAAAGTCTTTAGGATCAAACTGATTCAAGTACACTCGGACCCCACTTATTAGACCACCACTTATTTGACGGCCCCACTTATTTGACCGATTCCGCCCCAGTTATTTGACTCCCTCTACCCCCACCACTGGGCTGCCTGAGCCTCTGGCGTTGGGGAAACCAGCGCATGTACGGGTGCGCAGCTGACGGCCACCATTTAAAGACGATGAGTGGGGGCCCCTACTTCCGTCAAATAACTGAAGGTTCCCGGTCCCGAGTTGGTCAAATAAGTGGGGTCCGCGTGTATGTCAAGTATCAAGACAGCCCCACTCTTTCGGTGACCACGGACGGAGTGCGCGAGTAGACTGCGCAGTGGTATGCGTGCGGATGTGGACGCATAACCTCAAACTTTTCATTCTGCTTGGGCCGCTCTGTATGCCGTCATGTTATGAACGTCGACAGAGAGAATCATGCTGGGGGTTCGGAGTTCAAATACGCGAAGTATTCACAGACGTGAAGCTCGTGTTCGCGGAGTCCGGCTGTAATGTTAAACCCTTGCGGATGGAATCCGGAACATGAAACTCACGATGTTCAGAAGCCGTTCCTCCGCTGTTGTCTCTCTCTTCGCTGCGTACAGGGGAGTGTTATGGCCTGTGAAGCTGTCCGACGAACTGTGGTATTTGTAGGTTATCAGGCTGATGTAATCTACTGCCGCAGCGATTCCGGGAACATCGTATGACATTTCCGCATTTCGTTGAGAGGCCGCTACGGCGGTAGTCAAAAGGAACCCATGTTTTTGAAAAGCTTCGTGAAGTTCCTCGAGTAAGAGGACGAAATTCGGAACATCAGACGCGATGCCACCACGTTGGGCGGGGCACTCCCAGTTGACGTCAAAACCGTCGAAGCCGTAACCCGAAAGAAAGCGAACCGCGTTTTGGACAAAAGTTGCCCGCAGATTCGGGTCGTTCACAACGGTAGAAAAATTTTCCGAGCCTGCGTTCCACCCGCCGATTGATACCATGGTCTTCAACTTCGTGTTGTTCTTCTTCAGAGCGACAAACCTCCCGAAGCCATTCTTGCCACCATTGTCCGGCAAGTCTTGCCGTGGGTCCAACGCGGTGATATTACCCTCAGCAGTGATGCCAACGAACGCGTAAATCAAGTGGGTGCAGAGGGTTGAATTTATATTCGATATTTGAAAATTTCCAGAGCCTTGTTTGTAGGCTGACCAGTATGTGTAATAGCAGAATATTTTGTCTGCAACACAAATTATCCTCCTTGACTCTTCGAGATCATAATTATTCGTCACGTTCAAAAATGGTACCACAGATTTACCTTCATACACAAGAAAACTTTGATCACAGATCATTCGTAGTTTATTGTTAGTTCAACTCCCTGATAACATTATAGATTCATTTTTTATCACACTCCCAGTCTTCACCGGCATTTTTTGTTTTTATTAAATATTCACAGATACTTTTTCGTCTAATACTTACAGTGTTCAGCACTGGCTCTGGCCAGCAGTGTCAGCCAAAGCGCGCAGAATCCGATAGACATCCACATCTCTGTACAAGTATATGAAATCGTTTCATGATCAGAGCACTCAGATGAATCTTCACATGTTTGAATTTTTTATCGACAGGAAACAAGCAGGTATTTTTATACTAAACATATGAAGAACAGAAGAACAATCTCTGGGCGATAATACGAGCAAATGAAGAAGATGATCCTGAAGCTGGACCTCGGAAACAAGCCTTAGTCTTTCTTATTGTGAATTATTGTTCAAGTTTTCAAAAGAAATTCACGTCCCTGCAAGTACTCTGAGATATGCTTTGTGGAATTTTATGAGCGCATGAAAATGTTATCTTGTTTTTTATGCGTCTCACGATTCCTGCTCGTGAAGAAAACTTGTGATCCACTGACAATGAGTTATCGGCATAATGGCTATGCACCTTTGTAATCTCTGTCACGATTTTTCTCCAAGTGCTTCCGAAGTGAAATTACTATCGTGAAGCAATGACATTTTTTATTGGACATTCTCATACCTCAACCAATGACAAGCTGCAAACCTTGTAGAGATCTCGACCTCGAAACACGGGAAAACTGATTAAAACTGAGTTATAGATTGTCACGCGGGCAACGATGAGTCACTCTTTGAACTCTTGAATGAGGACTTCGGTATAGTACTGGATTTTGAACCTTAACACCTAGAGTTAATGAAGATCGGAAAATGATCGTTCAGGTTCCCAAATAACCGGAAATGAGAATGATTCAGCCGAACAGTGATATTGATCTCTTCGGAATTAATCGGGGACGGTCCAAAGTAGCCAAACTTGAAAATTGATAAGTTGTTTTTAACACTTTGCAAATGACAGAGATACTTTTTGAACACCTCGAGGAATGAAAGGAGAAACTCAAACACCCCAGCTTACCTTTTCAGTTTCTTCCAATGTTGAACTCGGTTCCGTCACCCATCGGCAAATCGTGTATCGGCGAAGTTGACAGACTTATATACCTACCACATGACGATTTTTATTTGAAATCCTCGATGTCGTTACCTTCCGATAAATCGTCACGATTCACACGTGTAAGTCGTCAAACTTTCATAAAATTTATCATTTCATCTTTGATGTATCACATGAAGAAGTAATTTCATTCGGCGTTGAAATCGTCTGAACACAAGACACTTAGAAGTACGACATGAAATATAAAAATGTCTCCATTCATCTGTCGAGCGACTTACACTAGACTGCAGGATTGTCCGATCATTATTACGACTAACATTTGTGAAAACCCTCACTATGAAATTGTCACGATGCAAAAAATAACTGTTGTATGTAGAAGTGCTGTGTATATAGTACACGTGTCTAACGTGGGGACAGCACAGGGTTTTTTTCACTGATGTGCAGCCATCTCCACGCTCGTTTGCAATCGCTCGGTTTCGCCCCTTGCCACGTAATCTACTATTAATCCATAAGGGTGTCTTGTCAGATTCATAAAACACTTACTTGAATCTACCAGACTTTCTTGTGAGTTCGATTCAATATAAATCGACCAATTATCTATGCCACGTCGAGAACATTCCAAATGTGAAAAAAAAAAACACCGCCAACTGGTATAGTGATGATTTTTTCGGTGCAAACAGATAACAGAAAATTGCATCGTATAATAAACATATTCAAAAGGTGAAAGAAATTTCGAGACCATTCATATTGAGGTATGGAAATACGTGACATATTCTGACATACTTAATTCAATAAGCATACATACTTAATTCAATAAGCAACAACGTTTTGCTGCGATTATTCCATCTACTCATCGCAGATCTACCTAGATCTAAAGTAGATCTAACAATATCTGGGTGGATATAGATAGATCTAACAAGCCTGAGCAATCGAACAAGACATTAGATCAATTCGAAGCTACGTAGATCTACGATGATTTTCCAAAATTTATATCTACTTAGATCTAAATTAGATCTCCGGTTATGCGAATTAGATCTCAACCATTTTTCCCGGGAAAGTAGGTATAAGGACATATTCAAACCGATAACTTCATCAAGCCATGTGCTATCGAATACACAAGATACAAGATTTACTCCCCCATTCCAAAATATCCTAGGAACTACAAGAGAATATCTTCGTGAAGCGTGTCATGGATAGTCGTCAGAATGGGGTACCTAACCCCGCAGATCCCGTTGAAGTCGTCGAGATCTACGGCCCAGAGCATAGCTCCCGCAAGTCCCATTGATTTGAGGAAATTTGTTTTCTCTTTGATGCTCCTGCAAAAGTAAGGTTCAGATCAGCGTCGTCTGACACGTCTTCGTTCAACTCTAGAAACTCACCTGGCGTTGTCATAGCTGACCCACTGATTACCAGAATAACCATAAGGCACACGCTGTTCCTCGTCGTAAACAACGGTCCAGTTTAATTGGCAAATCTCGTAGTAGGCCAGCGTCCCAGCCTCTTTGGTGTGCGCGCCAGCATTGCCAGCCCCACTGGCTGACGATCCAGGAGTGTTTTTAGAAGAATTTTTTAAAGTGAAGGACTTTCCGTACGCCGCCATGCCAAGGATCAAGTTCGACGGTAGCGCGCCCTGGTCAATCCAGTAGCTCACGGACGAGTTCTGAATCAGTGAAGAGAGAAATCATCGGAATTGCCGACATTTGGTACAAAGAACGTAAATACAGTCGGACCCCGCGTATATAAAGTCTTTGGGATCAAACTGATTCAAGTATGTCAAGCATCAAGGCAGCCCCACTCTTTCGGTGACCACGGACGGAGTGTGCGAGTAGACTGCGCACTGGTATGCGCGCGGATGTGGACGCATAACCTTAAACTTTTCATCCTGCTCGGTCCACTCTGTACGCCGTCATATTATGAAAGTCGACAGAGAGAATCATGCTGGGGGTTCGGAGTTTCCAGAATATTTATATAAGCGAAGCAGGCAACTTCAAGTACGCGAAGTATTCACAGACGTGAAGCTCGTGTACGCGGAGTCCGGCTGTAATGTTAAAACCCTTGAGGATGAAATCCGAAACATTATACTCACGATGTTCAGAAGCCGTTTCTCCGCTGTTGTCTCTCTCTTTGCTGCGTACAGGGGAGCGTTGTGGCGTGTGACGTTTTCCGACGAACCGTGGTAATCGTAGGTTATCAGGCTGATGTAATCTACTGCCGCAGCGATTCCGGGAACATCGTATGACGTTTCCGCACTTCGTTGACAGGCCGCTACGGCGGTAGTCAAGAGGAACCCATGTCTCTGGAAAGCTGCGTGAAGTTCCTTGAGTAAAAGGACGAAGTTCGGAACATCAGACGCGATGCCACCACGTTTGGCAGGGTACTCCCAGTTGATGTCAAAACCGTCGAAGCCGTAACGCGACAGAAAGTGAACCGCGTTTTGGACAAAAGTTGCTCGCAGTTTCGGGTCGTTCGCAACGGTAGAAAAATTTTTCGAGCCTGCGTTCCAACCGCCGATTGATACCATGGTCTTCAACTTCGTGTTGTTCTTCTTCAGAGCGACAAACCTCCCGAAGCCATTCTTGCCACCATTGTCCGGCAAGTCTTGCCGTGGGTCCAACACGGTGATATTACCCTCAACAGTAATGCCAACGAACGCGTAAATCAAGTGGGTGCAGAGGGTTGAATTTATATTCGATATTTGAAACTTTGCAGAGCCTTCTTTGTAGGCTGACCAGTCTGTGTAATAGCAGAATATTTTGTCTGAAACACAAATTATCCTCTTTGACTCTTCGAGATCATAATTATTTGTCGCGTTCAAAAATGGTACCACACATTTACGTTCATGCACAAGAAAAGTTTGATTGAAAAATCACTCACAGATCATTCGTAGTTTATTGTTAGTTCAACTCCCTGATAACATCATAGATTCATTTTTTATCACACTCCGAGTCTTCACCGGCATTCTTTGTTTAATATTCGTAGATACTTTTTCGTCTATACTTACAGTGTTCAGCACTGACTTTGGCCAGCAGTGTCAGCCACAGCGCGCAGAATCCGATAGACATCCACATCCCTGTACAAATATATGAAATCGTTTCATGATCAGAGCACTCAGATGAATCTTTACATGTCTGAATTTTTTATCGACAGGAAACAAGCAGGTATTTTTATACTAAACATATGTAATCTCTGGGCGATAATACGAGCAAATGAAGAAGATGATCCTGAAGCTGGACCTCGGAAACAAGCCTTAGTCTTTCTTATTGTGAATTATTGTTCAAGTTTTCAAAAGAAATTCACGTCCCTGCAAGCACTTTGAGATATGCTTTGTGGAATTTTATGAGCGCATGAAAATGTTATCTTGTTTTTTATGCGTCTCACGATTCCTGCTCGTGAAGAAAACTTGTGATCCACTGACAATGAGTTATCGGCATAATGGCTATGCACCTTTGTAATCTCTGTCACGATTTTTCTCCAAGTGCTTCCGAAGTGAAATTACTATCGTAAAGCAATTACATTTTTTATTGGACACGACATTCTTATTGTTATATCAAAAACTGTTCTGCACCTTCGCAATGACCTCATACCTCAACCAATGACAAACTGCAAACCTTGCAGAGATCTCGACCTTGAAGTACTGGAAAGCTGATTAAAACTGAGTTATAGATTGTCGTGCGGGCAACGATAAGTCACTCTTTGAGCTCTTGAATGAGGAATTCGGTATAGTACTCGATTTTGAACCCTAACATCTAGAGTTAATGGCGATCGGAAAATGATCATTCAGGTTCCCAAATAACCGAAAATGAGAATGCTTCAGCCGAACAGTGATATTGATCTCTTCAGAATTAAGCAGGAACGGTCCAAAGTAGCCAAACTTGAAAATTGATAAGTTGTTTTTAACACTCTGCAAATGACAGAGATACTTTTTGGAAAGGAGAAACTCAAACACCCCAGCTTACCTTTTCAGTTTCTTCCAATGTTGAACTCGGTTCCGGCACCCATCGGCAAATCGTTTATCGGCGAAGTTGACAGACTTATATACCACATGACGATTTTTATTTGAAATCCTCGTTGTCGTTACCTTCCGATAAATCGTCACGATTCACACGTGTAAGTCGTCCAACTTTCATAAAATTTATCATTTCATCTTTCATGTATCACATGAAGAAGTAATTTTACTCGGCGTTGAAATCGTCCGACCACGAAACACTTAGAAGTAAGTCATCAAGTATAAAAATGTCTCTATTCATCTGTCATCAGGTTCAGATCAGCGTCCTCTGCCACGTCTTTGTTCAACTCTAGAAACTCACCTGGCGTTGTCATAGCTGACCCACTGATCACCAGAATAAGCATATTAAGGCACACGCTGTTCCTCGTCGTAAACGACGGTCCAGTTTGAATGGCAAATCTCGTAGTAGGCCAGCGTCCCCAGCCTCTCTGGTGTACGCGCCAGCATTGCCAGCCCGACTGGCTGCCGATCCAGGAGTGTTTTTCGAAGAATTTTTCAAAGTAAAGGACTTTTCGTACGCCGCCATGCCAAGGATATAATTCGACGGTAGCGCGCCCTGGTCATATGGTACAAAGAACGTAAATACAGTCGGACCCCGCGTATATAAAGTCGTTGGGATCAAACTGATTCAAGTATGTCAAGTATCAAGGCAGCCCCAGTCTCTCGGTAACCACGGACGGACCGCGCGAGTAGACTGCGCAGTGGTATGCGCACGGATGTGGACGCATAACCTCAAACTTTTCATTCTGCTTGGGCCGCTCTGTACAACCATCATATCACGGAGTATATTATTACTCCGTGGTCATATAATGAACGCCGACAGAGAGAATCATGCGGGGGTTCCGGAGTTGCCAGAATATTTATATAAGCGAAGCAGGCAACTTCAAATTAAATACGCGAAGCTAGTATTCACAGACGTGACGTCACTGAAGCTCGTGTACGCGGAGTCCGGCTGTAATGTTAAACCCTTGCGGATGAAATCCGGAACATGAAGCTCACAATGTTCAGAAGCCGTTCCTCGACTTCACGAGAAACAGCCGTTAACACGTATTGATTAACAATGACCGCTCGTGAAACCTGAAGGAATGTAGGTGCTTGGTTGGTTGGAGGATGGATCGGGCAATCAGATTGCCGGTTTGCTACCGCGTGTGTTGGAGTAACAATGATGGACACGATGTTTCGTAGTTAACAAAACTAAATAGTCAACTTTTATTATCACACTTGGAATTTTTATAATTTGGGAATTCGATATATTCTCGACTCTAATTCTTTTACTCAGATCCTCTATCGGATTCCTGGTTTGATTTGATTAAATGAAATTTTATCTGGATCCTTATTCGGTATCCGTGTATCCAATGTTAAGTTAATTCTAATTTGAATTAAATAATCTGATTTGAGAAAGCAAGTTTATGATTTCGAATAGACGTGTTCGCATAGAAGGCGCATTGCAATAAGCTTCTACCGCGTTCTGCGGGACAATAAGTTATTCGCAACGTTCTATGACATTCTATGCCGATTATCGTGTGAACTAGTAATCTCATGACATTATGGCATATGGGGTTTCCTGCTCTAAGTTCGATAATCTATAATATTGATAATCGTTGGATGAAATTGTCAATTTATAGCTTCCGCTAATTTTACAATATGCTTGCTTTCCCAGTTTGTATATACATTTTCATGGGTGTCATTTGTGACGTGGAAAAAAGAAAAAAAAATTGGCTCTGAATTACAGTGTGTCAGTAGGCCTGTACACACTGTTACTAATAATATAACTAAATATGTCTATGAGACGTTTTAGGCGTCACACATCAGGTTGATGGAATCTACCGACGCAGCGATTCCGGGAACACCGTATGACGTTGCTGCAGCCCTTAGAGATGCCGCTACTGTGGCAGTCAAGAGGAACCCATGTTTCTCAAAAGCATCGTCAAGTTCCTCGAGTAAGATGGCGAAGTTCGGAACATAAAAAGCGATGACATCACGTTGGGCAGAGTACTCCCAGTTGACGTCAAAACCGTCGAAGCCGTAACGCGACAGAAAGTAAACCGCGTTTTGGACAAAAGTTGCTCGCAGATTCGGGTCGTTCGCAACGGTAGAAAACTTTTCCGAGCCTGCGTTCCAACCGCCGATTGATACCATGGTCTTCAACTTCGTGATGTTCTTTTTCAGAGCGACAAACCTCCCGAAGCCATTCTTGCCACCATCGTCCGGCAAGTCTTGCCATGGGTCCAACACGGTGATATTACCCTCAGCAGTGATGCCAACGAACGCGTAGATCAAGTGGGTGCAGCGGTTTGCTTTGATATTTGATATTTGATGCTGTCCAGAGCCTGGTGTGTAAGCTGACCAGCTTGTGTAATAGCAGAACGTTTCGTCTGCAACACCAGTTATTAGTTTTGGGTCTACGACATCATAATCATCCGTCATGTTTCAAAACGGTACGACATGACTGCCTTCATACAACATGAAGACGTCGATTTTCAAATCGTTCATAGATCATTCGTAGTTTAGTTCAACTTCTTGGAAACATTATCGATTTATTTTCTACCACACTCAGTGTTTTTGTTTCCAATGAATATTTATAGATACTTTCTCGTTTACTTACAGTCATCAGCACTGGCTTTGGCCAGAAGTGTCAGCCAAAGCGCGCAGAATCCGATAGACAGCCGCATCTGTATACAAATATACGAAATCGTTTGATGACCAGAGCACTTACAGGAATCATTACATGTTTCCATTTTTTATCGACAAGAAACAAGAAGGACATGTTTATCCGAATCGTATGAAGAAAAAGAAGAACAATCTCTTGACTGTAATATGAGTGGATAATGCAGATGGTGCAGAACCTGGACTTCGGAAGCGCGACTAAGTCTCGCACGCACTGTGAATTATTTCTACAGTTTTCAAAAGAAATTTACGTGCTGAATACTTTGAGATACGCTTTGTGGAATATTATGAGCGCATGAAAATGTTATTTTGTTTTTTATACCTCTCACGATTCCTGCTCGTAAAGGAATTTTGCGATCCACTGACATGAGTTATTGGCATGATGGCTGTGCACCTTTGTAGTCACTGTCACGATTTTTTTCTGAGTGCCACGGAAGTAAAATTACTACCGTAAAGCAATGAAATGTTCCATTGGACATTCTTATTGTTATCGAAAATTGTTTTGCATCCTCGCAATAACCTCATACCTCAACGAATGACAAACTGCAGACCTTGCAGAGATCGCGACCTTGAAGTACTGGAAAGCCTATCAAAACTGAGTTATAGATTGTCGTGCGGGCAAAGATAAGTCACACTTTGAACTCTCAAAAGAGAATTTCAGTATAGTGGTCAGATTTGAACCCTGAAATCCTAATAACCGGAAATGAGAATGATTGAGCTGAATAGTGACAGATCTCTTCGAAATTCATCAGAAACGATCCGTATTATCCGAACTTAGAAATTGATAAATCTCTTCATCACTCTGCAAATGACGATGTATACCTACGTACTTACGTCTATGGCAAGTCTCCACAATGAAAACCACAGGGATACTCGTTGAACACGTCGATGAATGGAAGGTTAAAACCAAAAACGTCAGCTCACCCTTTTAGTCTATTCCAATGTTGAACTCGGTTCCGTAACCCGTCGGCAAATCGTTTATCGGCGAAGTTGACAGCCTTATATACGACATGACGACTGTTATCTGAAATGCTCGGTGTCGTTACCTTCCGATAAATCGTCACGATCCACACGTGTGAGTCGTCAAACTTTCATAAAATGTATCATTTCATCTTTCATGTATCACATGAAGAAGTAGTTCTATCGGTGTTGAAATCGTCTGAACACGAGACACTCAGAAGTACGCCATGAAGTATAAAAATGTCTCTACTTATCGTTCAAGCGACTTACACGATAGGCTGCAGGATCGTCCGATCATTATTACCATTGACATCATTGGTACATGATATACCACATAAGTAATTTAGGGACTGCACATTTATATTTGTATTTTAATTCCTTGTAACGGTAAAAGAGCTGTTACCCTTACCATGAACAAATGCTACTTTCTGTTTTAAACCAAAAGTACGTGAATAACAAAGGGTTGGGCGCCAGGTACCGAAAGACTCACTGCAGAAACGAGAGATTGACAACGATAGGTTACTTTAACAGAAATTCAAAAAGAGCGTCACTCGGCTGAGCTGCAGTTTCCCCAAAATGTATGGTAGGGTGGCGGGGTTCACCACAAAATAATAACGAGAAAAGGTGGTAGTTCAAACGGTAGGCAAAGCCTACTGTATTGAAAGTCAGTCCAGTATAAACATAACATAAGGAACATATAAAGGTAAAGAAACAAATCGTAAGCAAAACTTATAGAATACAAGAGATACCGGCAGGAGGGAAAGTCGCAGATTCAATATAAACAAAAGATAGACTTATAGGTAAGCGTCACAGAGCGACGTCCTGGTTACTCAATAGGCCAAGGTGCGAACAATCAGCGTTAAAGTATGACAAATCATTTGTTTTTCCATTCCGATGACTGTCATCAGTTCAATCGAATCTGGCGCTCATGAATCATCGAATTCCCAAAGGACAGTCCGTTTGGAAGCTCCGTTTAGAAGATATTCGAGAAAATAATTTTCGTGGTAAAAATCGATTAGAGCATACAAACCTCAGGGAGAAAGAAAAAATCGAAAGAAAGTATATTTTTTATTTATTTTCCACAGTGAAATGACGTGCTTCCGCCCGTGACAAAAGTTTGGTGTTGATCATGACATATAGGGTAATTCACTGAAATCGGATTTTTTTTCTCTCAGTACTCCAAATACCAGAGAATAAATAAAATTGAGCACAGAATCGTTAAGAAATTTGTCGCTCGGAGTGCCTCTCGGACGTAATTAATACGAACTTCCTCTATTATCCTACCAAATTTGTACGAAATTGGTGACATGTCCTTATACAGTCCAACTTCTCTATACGCTCCTTGCGTATCGGGTCTCGACTGACGTGACGCCATCTCTCGGATAATTGGCGGCATCACGAAGATACCCAGCTGTTCGGGATTCGTATTGCAAAGCATGGCACAAGTAGGCCCCGGCATCAATATTCAATGAAATATCGAAAAGTATAATAAAAATGACTTCGACTTACATACAATGTGGCTTCCAGAGTATTAAGCTTGATTTTTTCCGCGGAAAATCTATTTCAAAAGATAAGTTACACCACTAAAATAATGAAAGTTTATGAAGATACCACATTGAATCCCAAGACGATCAAGAATCGAATATATCGTACGGGTGATACAACGATTTTTAATTGATTCTAAATACCGATTCTCAATTTTCAATTAATGTTATTGAATTATATTCAGGAAAAAAACTGTTTGAAAGTCGTCACGTCACCGAAGTCCAAGAAATCGTAAATTTAGATGGTCAACGGGTTGTGATGGGAAAAATAATAGGAAAACAATAGAACGTCAAATGACGACTGTTTTGTTCGGAATTTTTACACCCGATCACACAACAAAACCGTTTGGCTGGCATTGACAGTCTATTTTTAAGCAATAATCAAAAACAAAACTGCTTATTCGCCGTGCTACCACCGTGCTAACATCGAACAGCTGACGCCGCTCGGTCATCTTCGAAGTTTTCAATTTGGCCGCCAGGTCGGCGCCACAAGCGATGGACTATGAGCGTATAGGGCCGCCCAGCCCCCCAAGGGGAAGAGTTTTCCAGGAACTGAGGTGCCCCCACTTTGCCATCTTCGCTAGTCACACGACTCGTCTTTCGTCTCTTTCTCGAGCCCAGGTTACAAGATAGAGTGGGGGAACGCTGCGAGCGAGAAATAGGGGAACCGGCTCTATTGGGAGGGGGCTTATAGAGAGGTCGGACTGTAAATAGAATGGTATGTATTTAAATTGTTTATTTGTTGAAATGAAATTGTTTTCGTACCACTCAGGAATAATTTTCTTTCAATTTGAATAATAAATATAAATATCACATCATAATAGTGTTAATCGTGAACTCTGATACAAGTTTCTTGGAACCCAATCGCATCTGATGATGTAAGTGGCGGTTCGATGGGAATTACGGTAGATAGGCGCATATACGAAGTTAAGGAAAAAGTTGACGCCCTGTGTTGTTTCACAGAAGTGTCACAAGCTCGCTAACGAATAAGGAAAAATGATATCACTTTTGTGGCTTCGCGGTCACATCAAGAAATATCATATCTTTACACCAGAATAATTATTGCTCGAAATACTGTGTTGAAGTTATTCGCGATTTCACCAATTATACATCGATTCTCCGATGTTGAAATTGAGATTTACATTTGAGTTTAGATTTCCACCGAATTATAGCAGTAAGGCAATTGTGATAAAAATGCTTAATATATTATGGAGAGGTCAGAGGACTTCTATCGTATATTTTATTCATATGCCTCAATTGTAATATTTGGGGCATTCCATGTCAACTCGTCCAATGATTTTTCCTCAGCATTTTTGAATCGCTTCATAATCTTTTATACGATTTTCCTATCTCAAAATGGCACTCCCAAATTTTTCCACACATTCTTTCCGCAATCCGTTAATTTTTTTATCAATATTGAAACCCATCTGAAAAAAGGTCGTTTTTTTTTATCTCAAAAAAATCTCAAAAATCTAGTTAGGCACGATCGTTAAAAACGGAGTGCCTTATACATTCGCCATCGCTAAAAACGTCGGATCGAGTAAGAATTCTAAAATCATGCAGGGAGCACGTTTTGGCACTTGAGTAGTCCGATTCCGATGAAATTTGCAGAGAATACTTTCTTTACCCCGAAGATGTGCAAATTTCGTTTAAGACCCGATCCGACTTCCGGTTCAGAAATGGCGATTGCTAACTTTGTCAATTCTGAAGATACAACAGCGAGCTTTGGAATACAGTCTTCTGATCACGAATCAAAATTTTGGGAATTATTCAGGATTTTTCCGGCACCTGCGTCTCGGTGTCAAATCGTTGAAGTTGCTTGTAAATACGCTATCAGCCAGACCGCTGAACCGATGTTGATGGAATTGGCACAGGATACTTTTTTCACCCCGAAGATGTGCAAGTTCCTAGTCACCTCGATTTATCCCGTCACAAGTCATTCACAATCCAACTTCACCGAACGCTCTTATTGAGAACCCTGGAAACGAATCCGGTGGAGCTCGAAACAAGCAAGTATTCCTTTTTTTAATTGAGAGAGAGTCTTTTAGAATACGGAACTGAAAATTATTTGTATATCGTTCTGTTAGGCTTCCGATGATAGATTCGCAAGAGACTTAAAAAATACAAGTGTTGAGACGATTAAAATATGGTACGCATTAAGATATTCCAGCTCAGGAGTTTCCCCTCGATTTATTTTTCTTTTTTCCATCTTCCTTATTCCTCGACGTACCCTTCTTTTTTTGGACCGAAGCACCACGACCCTTCCGTTTCCTCAAACGCGTCCATAGTCCTTTGAATGGTCCTATTTGTTTTCGTACCATGTACCCTCTCCAATGTGCTTGGATATTAGTAGCAGCCCGATGAATTTCTCTCCAGTAATTTTCCTCCCGTTTAATTTTCTCTTTTTCTTCCAATACCTCGTCAATGAAGGCCTGTCGCGAGTCGCGCAACATGTTGAGCTGGTGTAATTCCACCAATTGTCCGCCAATGTGCTCCTAGGATCAGCAGCCACCATGCGAATAATAAATTCATACAATCACGAGGTTTTAAAAGATATGATGGAGAGATCATAATTTTTCGACGCTATTGCTAATATCATACCTTGAATTCGGTCATCTCTTGCTGTCGTCTTTCGAGCTCTTCTATATATTGGCTAGTCCATGACATAATCTCGTCTTCCATCTCCCTGGTGTTTGCTTCAAGATAAGTTTTCACTTCCCCGGATACGATTTGATCGGCCTTTTCCAGGTTCTCACAGTTTGCTCTGACGCCCAATAACTCGGTCTCCTTTTCCCTCAGTTTCAGTTCTTGCTTTTCTATCTGTGCCTCTTCCCATCGGTCCACATATCCTATTAATGGTGTGTGATTTGAGAAAATGGAAACAATATCGATGTGCAATGAAATAATTATATTATGGCTTCTTACCCAATTCAGAACCATTAAGGAATATAGAATTGTCTACTTCAGCGTTCATCTGTTGAGCCATCTCGATCTTCTTCTTTCGGTTTTCCCTAAATTCTACCTTGTCGTATTCTATCAGTTCTCGCAACTGTTTGGCTTGCTCTGTCCAGAGCTCACAGTTTATCCGCAGCTCACGTTCACCCTCCTGAGTTCTTACGATATCGTCTATCTCCAGTTCCAACGATTCGAACGTTCGTTCGTTCTTCATATTCCGAACTACTCTCTTCAATACCTCGTGTACGTACGTCCTACATCCATCAGATGCAAAAGTTTCATGAAGCAAACTCTATTCTGAAATGAATCAAATTTTGGATCTTCCTACCTGTCTCGTTGTATCTTTGATGCTACACTCGGAATTAAAGGCAGAAGTCCTCTATCCTCCCTGAAAATCATTCTCGGCTCATCCGGCACGTCATAGAGCTGAGCAACGGTCTTGTAATTCTCATCCCACCGTGCGTCAACTTCGGCTGGAATCACGTAGCGCAATACGTCCAAAAATTCTATGCATTCTCGAAGAACACATTCTAAGGTTGCTGCTTCCAGGTCTGACAACTGAATTGCTGCCTGGTGATCGATCGTCAGACTCTTAACGTTGATGTCACTCGAGGAAACTCTGTTCTCGCTCGTCATCCGGCTCGCCGAAGTCGTGCAATCACTATCCAACGTCTGATGTGTTGAGAAATTTCCTGATATTACCACGATAATAATATTGATAGATGTCAGCAATAATTCCGACGCCAAAAAGTAGGGTGGAATATGTTACACAAACCGATCGCAATGCTCTTTGGATCACAAAGTATGCTTACGTCCGCAATCGGTTTAGCGATGTGTTGCTTCATTTTCACCACCGCGGCGGCGTTCGTGGCTTGGTGATCCTTTCGGATATCCTTAACGACCACCCGTTTTTGGTTTGTGATTTCTGATTTGGTTTCCATGTTCTTCGATGAGTCTTCGGTTTCCTCATTCTGTAAGTGACACATACATCAAATTTACCGTGCAGATTGTCTCAATTGTCTTTTTTAAGACATGACAGTACCTGCTCGGCTTCCAATTCGCTGCCTGATATTCTCTTCACGTTTGTCACCACCATTTGCGTAGATTTCCTCCTCGTGTCTTCTGTCAATTGTTCATCCTTTGGCACTGAGGAAATAGTCGCTTGCCCAACGGCTGATACTTTCCGTTGATCGGTTGCTACCGCTGATAGTTTCGCCACTGCGTTGCTCGAGCTGTGCCTCCGCAGACTGTGAGCGGCTTGCTGTTGACTAGAAACTTCCTCTTGATCTTCGGCGCTCGAGTTGGCCACCTGTGACAGACGTGACACCGGAACAGAGTTGATCGGAACTAAGCTAAACTGTAATTATCCTGGTTAATAAATCGCTGTGTCTAGCCGCACGTAAACCCGTGGCTCCAACACGGGACCCGTGCCTGCAGCATAGGCTCTTTACGGCAAAGAATCATACAACACACACACACAGATGGGTACAACCCAGACAGTGTTCTATAAAAGATGCTGTGTTGCAGGCACGGGTCCCGTGTTGCAGCCACGGGTTTACGTGCGGCTAGACGCAGCCTTAATAAATACCTGAGATTCTTCGCTCATTTTATGATCCGGGGTTTAAACATCAATGTACTTGTCCGCCAAGAACATAGCTAATGTAACAACGATGTAAATTGGAACGGAAATTTTATCCTTAATTTCTTCCCATTCCATGGCTACGAACCCTAACCAACGAATTCTGGTATGCGAAGAATAAAGACTTTCGTAATTCTGAATTTTCTCCTCCGGGTATCGATTAAAAATGTTACATCCTCGTGTCATGCGATGGTTAGTGTTATGTTACGCTTGTCGATTGGTTGACGTGGTTTTGTTTCCACTCGCTCATTCAGATTCCATTGACATAAGACTTCCTACGTTCTCAGAACTGACATTGAACCAGTTAAGTTGCTCAGAATTATCTGAGAATCGAATAAGTCCATCATGATGTGCATATCAATGTTGAGGTTGAACTGCAACTGCCATCCTTCTCCATGAAAAGACGGCCATTTTAAATACCAGAGCATGCTGGACACATTCTTTCGGTCTGTTAAATGTAACAGTAAAGAGTCTATGAACACGGTATTCAAACTTAGCGCTAAGATAAGGTGAGCTGGTCGGCAGGTAACCTTAGGTCAAGGCGCACGTCAACTCAAAAATCTATTTTTCAATATACTTGTCGAAGTCATAAGATACTAAAGAGATACTAAAAATTTAAGTCAGTTATTGTTCCTTCTCTTACATAATAATCATTACTAGCAATAATTCCATTAAACAAGAATACCCTTTTTGCGCTTTAGCCCTATTATGTAGTATAGTAAATATCGTTCAGAATCAAGGGAAACACGTTTAAAAACTTAGGCTGAACGGCACTAGGAACAGATCAAGGTTTTGATGAAGTTCGATATGCATACTGAAAATGAGTTGCTGCAGTGTCAGCGACATCCGAAACTATTATACGGCTGGAGTTCCTTCGCATAGAGGAAATAAATTGGACCCATTTTGGTTTTTTTTTATCCTTCACTTCAAGTTGCAAAGACAAATGTGTTACAGCGTGTTATACACGTTTACTGTACTGTCTTCCAATAACGTTCTTGTTTAGAGTGTCGATTTTCCTCTTGTAATGAGAGATTTCAACGGAAATCCACATCCGTTCCGCTGCAAACTGCAGATAGCAGCGGAGATTCCGACGTGGTTGCCGGTTTAACTTTCAGAATTGCGCTGGAAGAAAATACGAAGAATCACGCTCGACGGTTTTTTCCACAATCGAATAATAAGTGCACAAATAAAACTGTTCAGGATGAACTTTTCTCTATTCAAAATTCGAAGCCTTATTGCCACAAGCACTACCAAAGTTGAAAACAAATCCTGTCCATTCCAGCTGATCAGGTAAGTTATACTTATGAATTTCAGATCAGTTTACCGACAAAACAGTGTACATAAACGGAGTCCTAAAGGTTCAATTTTAAAAAGTGATCCATAGCAGGGTTACCCTCGAAAGATCTTCGATAAGTAATATCGATGTCAATAAAAAGCAGATACGTATTGACACAAAAACAGAGTATAACGTTCGTCAAGTCATTTGAGTTCCAAATCTAATTGAGAGTGATTGATCTGATAAGGGATATCGTCAAGATTGTAATGTATGTGGGGCATTCCATGCCAAATCGACCTGCCGGTGACCTTCGACCTCTGAGATCTGGTCCGTGATTTTGTGTCTCATTCTTCCGACTCTAAATAGCAACGAGATTTTTTTTCAAGATTTTTCAAAAAATGAATTTTCGAAGTTTTTTTTCAACACCTCGATGGCCGTAACCGAAAAATCTGGAAAAATTGTCAAAAAGCCTATGTCCAAAATGAAAATTTTTTACCCAAATTGCATAATGTCCAAGCTCTTCCTTCGACCTGATTTTTTAGCTTTTATCTATTTTATTAATATTTTATTAATTTTTTCATTTTTATCTTACTTTTATTCATGATTTACTGTGATTCGATAAATTCACGGTGCATTCATCTCCACACCAATTATTTTTTGGTAATTTTTTGATCGATAAATCTAAAAACCAGGTTCAAGGAAAACTTTGGACATTATGCAATTTGGGTGAAAGATTTTCATTTTGGACAGAGACTTTTTAAGAATTTTTCCAGATTTTTAGGTTACGGCCATCGAGGTGTTGAAAAAAAAACTTTGAAAATTCACCACGCGCTCAAATTTATTTTGAAAAAGTCTGAAAAAAAATCTCGTTGCTATTTAGAGTCGGAAGAATGTCGCAAAAAATCACGGACCAGATCTGAGAGGTCGAGGGTCACCGGCAGGTCGATTTGGCATGGAATGCCCCATGTATATTCAACCAATCGACGTTCTGTTTTTAAACTCGGTGTTCATGAAGTTTCGATCTATACTGGGCTTTTTGAGATTTCTGAGATCTGTTCAATTTTCTCCAGTATTTTAATTGTTTTCACTGCGAATGTGGTAGTGGTTACCATGAGTCAATCCTATTAGGCCAGTATGACAGCGCTTACAATGAAATTTTCTCCATGTGCGCAATTCGACTGTTAGTGCTCTAGCTAACATTTACTAGCCATTTTTGTTGAACTTAGGGTAGCTAAGATCAATTGTTAAACAATCCGATTCATTTGCCTTACGGCGCGTAGAACAGTCAATTAACAACATTTTTCGGCCCTCAGCTGCCATGTGCTAACGAAAGTTGCTAAAAACAAAATCTCTTTAATACTTCCGGATCACTAGATATAATAATTAGACAGATCAAGACCGGAAGTTGTAAGCATTTATTGCATTATTTATATTATTTCATGTCGCATTGATAAATATCTGTCATCTGCATTGCTCTACTTTTTTTTAAACATAATTGTGCAGTTATGCAAAAAGAACGCTGTCATAACTATATCACAGGCGTTCAGGTGAAGGTGAAAGCTCGTCTTTTCGTTAGCTTCGGCAGAAGTTATATCGTACATAAAAATAACTGTTGTTTTTGTTCAACCAGTAAGAGTTCACATAATATTTCTCGTTTCCTTTCGTTTATTGCTTATCTCTGAACCGCAGCCGCGTTTGTTATCATCCAATGTGGCGGCGGAAAGAAAAAGATACCTCATCAGCAGACCTGGGTTTTATACATATTTGCTGGTAATTACACTGGAC
Organism: Euura saliciscinereae; assembly: GCA_018420115.1. Classification (NCBI taxonomy): domain Eukaryota; kingdom Metazoa; phylum Arthropoda; class Insecta; order Hymenoptera; family Tenthredinidae; genus Euura; species Euura saliciscinereae. The sequence continues at coordinate 13,782 of JAFFZH010010279.1, read as the reverse complement.
TAAACTGTAAAAAATGTTTGTGTGAACTTCCAACAATGTGTTGGAAGTTTCATTCACATACAGGAGTCTTCACTTCACATTTTAGTGAAATTAATCAACAAATATGATGAATTCATACACAATTTCGTATTTTCGTTATGAATGTATTGTAATATTAAAAATTTGTTCATAAATTCCAAAAACATGCATTAGCGATTCACTTTGCTAGACCAAATTTGTAATTTTACAAGACTTTCGTGTAGTTAATGTGTGTAGTAAATTAAACATGAAACATACTCAGTTTATATAAAGAACGCGTTTTAAGGATGTATAGGCTATACAATCTCAACCAAAAGTGAGTCTCGTCGTCAATATTGAGTACTTCGAGATGAGATAAAAATCGGAAAAAAATCAACCACAATCAA
>JAFFZH010010279.1:0-12978 GCA_018420115.1 Euura saliciscinereae | reverse complement strand
TTGATTGTGGTTGATTTTTTTCCGATTTTTATCTCATCTCGAAGTACCCAATATTGACGACGAGACTCACTTTTGGTTGAGATTGTATAGCCTATACATCCTTAAAACGCGTGAAACATACTCAGTTCATGTAATAAGACACTTAGGTGTGGTTAGGTGATTTGCCATGGATTCGGTCTATAGCCACCGCGCATCAGAGATTACACATTTTCTTGACATTCGTTCAGATCTTAACAAATTTGTAGGTTATATATGACCTCACTTGCGTAAATCACTCTGACTTTGCTGTATACCTCGAATCCTCACACTTTCGGATGATGAATAGTTACGTTTCACAGGTACACCGTAGTATCGTGTAATCAAAACTCAACGGACGACTGGAAGAGACGAAACTGGAGACAAAGTTGACCAAACTGAAGAGATTGTTCGTCAACTCGCCCGCTAAACCTCTTGTGGCATTATCCATGTGTGTCTGTGTTCACGCCGAGAGCCTGCGCGGGATCTTAATCGCTCTTTGTGGAGTGACAGTTGGAGCGAAAAATAAATCACTCCACACGTTAGAGTGAAAATATTCACTGTTTGCGAATGAGTGATCAGTTTCACTCTAAAAGAGTGGGTATTCACTCCAAGTCGAGTGAGGCACACTCTCACTCCGAGCTTGGAGTGAATATGTCACTCCAAAAAATTTAGAGAGTACAGCCTTACGAATCAATATCAAAAAGTTTAGCCGGCGAGCGTAAATGTGTAATTTTTCAATTGTCAGCGAACAACTTTGTACGGGCACACCAAACTCTGGATAATGTTTCCTTTTGGTGTTTTTAATGTAGATAAAAAATGACGTTGCCCTAAGTATTTTGCAAATAGAAAAAATCGTGCTGTCCCAATGTGCCCCACCTTCCCCTACTTGTACAATTTCTTTTTTATTGAAAAATATTGAAAAATGGCGGAACTACAGCTATATTACACGATCGCCTTTTTTTGGCTGCATCAGCTGCTGCGGTGGACAGCATAACTGGAGAACGGTTGATCGAAAATCAAAATTTCAGAAAGATTTCATTAGTACATTGCTTTGACTTGAGCGACTTCTTGAAAGCAACTATGATTACAAAATGAATTATATAAATTCTCCGTTTGTGCGGTTTGATTCCCCCCTTCCGTTCGGAGAGAGCCATAACTCATGTAAATATAGCAAGTGCTTATGCGGCGGAGGTTCATTCCGCAGTGGGTTTCGCAGAAGCCGAGTCGTCATCACATTTCTTGTTGTGCTCACTTATCGAGATTCCAAGTTCGCCGTCATGTACTCTTTTCTGGCCGTCCTTATCTGCACAACTGTGTTCGTTTTGGTACAATGCGATGATCACCGTTCGAATGGAGAGTTACGTTTCGATACTGCTGTGGCTGAACCACGAAAAAGTATGTACATGAAATTATTGCAACTATGAGGAAAAAATTGGCTGAACAACATGAAATATTCATGACCCTCAATATTTCTGCATCTACAAAAATGAATTTGGCAAGCCGTAGCTTCTGAAGATTCATTCTGAGAGCGGTTGCATTCGAATTTTTTCTTCCATTTTCCATTATTAGGACTTTAGCACGACGTATCTCGGAAACGGCTATTTTGTTCCTCGTTCGATTATCTAATGGAATTTTTTTCTTTTCAATTTAAAATTCTGTTGGGCTTTTATCTTTCTCTTCTAATTATCTAATTTCAGTCTTCGGTAGTTCGGAAATAAAGACATACAAAAAAAATTAAAAATTAAAATATTTTTTCAAAGGGCTCTTGCTGTTTCTAGGCCTCTCAATACTTTTGAATGAATGTGAGATAAGAAGTACTCCGAATTAAAATATTGTCGATATATTCTCTGTTGATTACTTATACGTCTGTTTTCTTCAAAGTCTAGGTCGAGACTGTTTTTACAAGAATGTTGCTTGGCGCAGCAACCCCTAATTTTTACTTATTCCCATCATTTATTCCTGATCAGCTGTTTACGACAACTCACATCTGATGTGCTCACTCTAACGGGTGTTCCCCGTTGTGCAAAGTACTAATTAACGGAAAAAGTCCGCTAGCATCAGTCTTGTAAAAATATCGTTATTAGGTAATTGAAAATGGGCGAAAAAATTCTAATCCAACTTCGCTCTCAGAGAGAACCTTCAGAAGCTACGGCTTTCTAGAGTTCATTTTTGCAGATTCAGAAATCTTGAGGGTCATGAACCGCAAGATGCGGTAGCACTTTTGCTTTGCTATTTATTTTACGTTGCAATTGAATTATTACATGTAATATTGCATAATTTTCAGAATGTGACCCAACGGGTCGGGAATATAAGACGGATCTTCGTGGTTCAATGATGAACACCATCTGCAAACCATACTACAGACATGTCGTCCTTAGAGCCATGCCAGGGGAGAGATTTTCGCCCTCTAAAGTTTCTGTGCCACGATGCGCTGGTCGGTGTGGTTCAGGTCTGATGTGCCAGCCCACTACTTTTCGAACGATCAGAGTACCCGTAAACGTCGAAAATATGTATACGAATATGATGAAGTTTGCGAATCAATGCACCTTTGTGGCGGTTGAGGAACATCTTACATGCACGTATGAATATGTTGATATCTCTTTCCAAACCGTCGCGTCTGCGAACATTATTTCACAAGAAACATGTTGGGAATGGGGAAAATATTTGGAACACATGGTAGCACTATTGTATGACAACTATTCTCATAATACAGTAGCTAAACTCTTGTAGAGTTGTAATAGTAATAGTAATAATAGTAATGCGACAAAGGCAGAATGCGCACTGAAGCTAAGTTTCTGTTTTTGGAACAAGTACAAATGGTACAATCTAGTCAACAAAATCAACCATTGCTGTTCTCGCCATGTCGACATTAACGGAATTCTTGAGCGTCGAGTATTGAACTCGTTGAATCGAATACTTCAGCTGGCAGGAACTGGCTGGCTTTTTGAATAGTGGCAAATGTTTATCAGTGGAAAAAATGTTCGGTAACCTTACATATTCAAGACGGCACTATGTAAAATTAAATAATATTGATTATTCCAATTCAGCTGTAAGTGCGATGTCAAAGAATCGGACTGCATTAAGGAGAAGCAAGAGTACATGAAAGATAATTGCAAATGCATGTGCAAGGATATCTCAGAGAAAAAAAAATGCGAAGGCGGATTATCGGGAATGCTGTGGAACGAGAAGAAATGCAGTTGCGATTGTATGATGCAGATCACGGACTGTACGAATGGTCAGCGTTGGGACCAAGAAAAATGCATGTAAGTATCTATCCAGGTTTGAGCTTTCAACTCGGTCGAAGGGTTGCGAGTTGTACTCGTAAAGTTTCGTGGAAATTCCTTTAGTAAAAAGTTGACATTTTGTTGAATATAATGAAGACCTTCTTTGGTAGTTGAACAGGCTTCGGTTCATAGAGATATAGCAAGTCCTTTACGTTAGTCTAATTTAATTGACACTATTATTCCTACGGTGTACCTAATTTGTAATTATTTAAATTTCCACAGGTGCATCGTGAACTGAGAAGACGAAGGAGACATTAGATATTAATTACACCTATGCGTATTCATGTTTTTTCTTTTAAATGAGGTAAATTAAGACCAAATCAACGTTATTCCGTCTATATATAATCACCAGCATCACCCTCCCACTTCCTAAGAAAACTGAAATCCGATAGCTTGACAATACATACATTTGTAAACGAGCATGAGATAAACATGACCTATACTTGTTCTTCCCTGTATGTTCATTCAAAAAATTGTAACAGAACGCAATATTCGCTCACAATAGTTCTGATAATTGCCCCGAGGCTAAATGTTTTATTTTTATTAAATCCAGAAAATAGTCGATCAGGGCTTGTTCATTCAGTCAGCTGGCGTATAATTATAATGAATCTTGCATGATTTTTTGGATGACCTATGAAAATCTTACTTTCTATGAGATAATTGGATTACCACGTGAGCAAAAAACTCTGATACAGGTGAGGTATTCCACGTCGAATCGAACGCGAAAACGAGACTTTTTCTCTGACCATTTTTTATGTTTCGGCCCTTTCCCCCAATTGAAGTACATATTGGAAGGATCAACTGTGAATTTTTTCCAGATTTTTCTGACCAAGCATTTTCTCACTACAGTTGGTCAAATAATCAGCTTTTGATACTTTTTTTCGATTTTTCAAGTCAACATTAGCGTGAAATCTAGATGACACATGAAATAGATTCTCATTCAAAAGTTTCACGTCTTCCTTTGAAATTTGCGAAAGTAATTTTTTGAGATTTTTCGTGTCACAATCGTCATTGTACATTTTCCATATTTTCGGTCCGATTGAGAAGCGGTAGAGATAAGACGGCTGTGAGGATCCGTCCAGAAATGAGATACGCTCGGGTCGTAGAGCACTCGGTAGGTGGCATTGCAACACAGTGAGGACCGTCCATGCGCACTCGGATCAATCTCTGAGATAGTGATATGCGCCTGATGTATGCTACTCTGCAAGCATGACGTTTCATAAGTTGCATATATGAGGCGTATATTACAATGTCCGAGGTTATTCTTGGTTCGCATCGACGATCCCTCTGATATACCGTGAGTTTCTCGCCATACGAGCCGCTAGGTGCGCCTGAAGCGGGCAACCGTACGTACTCCTCGCGTTTAGGTTGAGCACCGTATTGTTGTATAGTACATCTGACAGATGAAGCGAGAGAAACTCACGGTATGCACAGCGTCTTCGTACGTCCTTTTTTTGATAGTCAAGCCGCTGCCCCCTTTCCTTCCTTTTCCGTTCTTCCATTTTATCTTGATGGATCGGCTTGACTGGACCTACTTTTTATGGTGGATTCCGAACCACAAGAGTCGCAGAATTGAGCACATGAAAATTTTTCATTTGAAAAAATTTCATAGGGGCCCGGTCGGGATTCGAACACACGCCTCCCTGGTGGGAGTCCGTGTGCTTATCCACTGAGCCACTGCGACTCTTCGTAGAAGAGGGAAATTAACAAAAAAGGGGAAAACTCTTTAAAAATGTATGTGTATACAGAAAAATCAATGAATTCATTTCACATGAAGAAAATAAACGTTCCCTGAAAACTTGTTGAACAATGTTTTGTTTGAACAATTTTTTGATAACTTTGGAGCATTATTATTATCAAAAATCAATACTCTCATCGGTTTGATTGTGGTTGATTTTTTCCGATTTCAAACTTATCTCAAAATATTCGATATTGTCGACGAAAGTCACCTTTTGGTTGAAAATGTACAGCCAATACATCCTAAGTCGAATACATCCTTAATCAATCGGTATTAGCTCAACTTGCCACACACTGTACAATAAAATTTTAAATTAAATTGGTACAGCTATGAAAATCTACTATTTCGATAGTGTAAAAATCAATACATTTATTCACATCCCCCATTGACAGTATTAGAAATTGAAGGATTATGTTACATAATTGATGGAGAACTTGACCACAAATTCCAAATACGTTGAAAAGGACCTAGCTTGAAATTAAACCCGACACTGAAAATCGTTTAGTATAAGAGATCGTGAATAGAACTGGATAAGGAATTAAGGATACTGGAAGATAGACCCGATCTCGAATTCCAAACGACATTGAGAGAAGTTCAACCCCTCGTTGTCACCCTGGGTGGATTCAACCCATCCACTTTTGAGCAAAATCGATCTATCTTCACAATTTGACACGATCACAATTTTTTTTTCGGACCTGTTATCTTTCGATTTCCAACAAAATGACTCTTTTTACATTTTCTACAATATTTAGAGCATGTTCCGTAATTTTTGAATCCATATCAGACAGATAGTTCGTTCACGATAGTCATTTGAAATTGGACTGGGTGGAATCCACCCAGTGTGACAATCCCGTAATTCTTCGGTAGTGTGACAAATCCGCTATTCAAAAGAAGTCAGATGGATACACCGTGAATAGGGTTGGATAGAAAATCCGAGATTGGGAGAGATAGCTGTGATTTCAGATAATAGATAGGAATTGGAGTAAAGTTTGGGATTGAAAAAGATAGCAAAAGATTTACTTATACAGACGGTGAAAACGAAAATGACGTTTCGTATCGATTGGTATCCGGATGATTGAAAGCAATTCTAATAGAGATTCTATCGATTCATTTGCAGCGGGGTTCAGCAGGGTTATCACCGATTGAATAAATGGAAAGAAGGCAGTTATCTGTTAGAATATTATATTATGTTTGAATTCAAACACCTGCACGTTCATATGGCACTGACTGCAATGTAAATTGTAAAAATTCATTCTTTGCACGTTTGGAATACCTTCAAGCAATTTGAAATGTTGAGCGTAACAGTATTTTAATTCTCGTATCGATGATTGAGTGCAGTCGAAATCCGATTGCATTTCTAGACGTAACCACGGTTATTGTTCCTGTCTCACCAAGTGTCGTTCTTACCGGGATAACATAGAGAAATACCAGACTGATACGTCAGTCTGATGTTGGTCTTGTGGTGTGGTATTTGTAAACATAATTTACGTCAGTGGATACAAAATGAGTCATTTTACGTCAACGCCGATTGTCGTCGATGACACCAATTTGCCTTCAACTTTTTGACCATGTGTCCTATTGAAAAAAAATATGTTTTGGGTGAGTCTGAATTTTGTAACGTCCAAACTCAGGTGAGACTGATTTCATTTCCGGAATATTTCAGTTGAAGCAAAAGCAAGTATAACTTGTAGACGTCACTTGGATCGTATAACGAATGTCGTAGAATGATTCATATGGTAAAAAATGGGTTAGTAGGAAATTTCGCTACCGAATTCCCGGAACTGTCACTTTCACTTCCCTACACGATATTTCTGAGGCGTTTTAGATCCTGCATCGATGTAACCACAGTATGAAATAATGGAGTCCATGATTAATGGATAAAAAATGCTTACATCTCACGACTCCAGTGTTTTCGGACATCCTCATATGATTCCAATACGAAAAGTGCATTATGCAAATTGAATAAAAAAATGTCAAGCTATTGATTCGCGAGGTTTCAAAAAGTCGTATTCATCTCCGGGTCAGACCATGACCCAAGTTGCCTATAACACCGCGCATAGTGGTCATGATTCTCTTTGTAATCTCGGTATTTCCAACTTGAGGAACCGCCATATAAGAAAGTCAAAGATACATCCTTGATTTCCTAAACTAAGGTTTCAATGTCCAGGTTTTGCACACAATTTCTTCAATCAATTGGACGGATTGGACTCTGTAGACTTATTATCATTAGTGACATGTTGAAGTACTGTACCTGAAGTTTTGACGCTTGCATCGACTGAATTTTCATCAGTGCGTCAATCATGTTGATCAATTTCCTCCCTGTGCTCTCCCTTCCGCCAGCATCAGGTGGATTGTACTTTGAACGAGGAAGTCGGTTACTAAAAAATTTTCCCACTTCGACCTCAATAGTTCCGCCTTGTCTGGAACATAAGTATATGTCTGAATACTCATCAAGTGACCGTTCATTCATAAGTTCGATTCCGGAGGAGTCAAGTCGTGGAAAGTTTCGTGTTTCCTCCTGATTTTACGTACATCTAAGATTGAAGATTATGTACTCTTCATGCATTCTTCTCACTTTCACCGTGATGCTCGTTTCCGCACAATGCGACGATGTCAGCCCTGAGAGGGGCGAAAATTTTACCAAAGTTTCTGAAGTTGGTGAGTGTCCGGCACTGCAATATTACAACATAGAATATCAAATAAACATAAGGCGTATTATGCCGAAAACGCGTAGACACAGAAACATCTCAAATGTGTTATTCGACATCATCATTGAATCCTATGTATGATTAAGAACATTATTCAATAATGCCATGTATTGTACGTTCTTTAGATTGCACGAAGGAATATTATCAGAGTTACAAAAGTGTGATAAAAAACGCCTCCTGCAAGCCACATTACAGACACGTCGCTCTGAAACACATGCCAGGGCAGAGGTTCAATCCCTCGCTAGTTTCCGTTCCACAATGCGATGGTCTAGCAGGCGCAGGCTTATTTTGTGGGCCCACCCCAACAGGCACTCGAATCAGACAAGTACCTGTCTCCGTCTCCAAAATCGGTAGCAATGGTCAATATGGTAGCCGGAAACAGTGCACTGTTGTAGAAGTTGAGGAACACGTTAGTTGCATGTATGTGACGTTATTATTAAACCCTTTCATTTCAAACTGACGCTCGACGATTGTCGTTTTACGAAACACAAATTGGAAATGTGAGAAATGTCCGAAAAAATTGTAGTATCAGGGTCAGAAACTTTTCCCATTCGTAATGATCCAATTCGCCTGGTGCTTATAATATTGAGAACAAAATCGGTTCATCTTTGAGAAAAATGCTGTCATAATAATAGACGTTATGTTATTCGAGAAGAATGAAATAATTAGGGCATGTCTATTTTCACTCTAACGATTTCATTTCAGCCCCACTGGCATAGAACAAGCAACTGACTGCAACGCTAAGCAAGAATATAATGTATATACTTACAAATGCGTGTGTAAGAATGGAAATGCGTTGAAAGCAAAATGCAGTGATCTGCATGAGTGGAATGACAAGGAGTGCCGATGCAAATGCAAGCAGAAGAACACAGATTGTACAACGGGTTCTACCTGGGACCAGGACCATTGCAAGTAAATATCTATCCAATTTTCAACCGACTTCAAAAAAGGAGGAGGTTCTCGATTCGGTTGTATTTTTTATACTCTCCACTCTTTCGGAGACCTACGAGTGAGATTGATATTGTGCTACTGGAATTCTTTCCAATTAAATTTTGAAATTTTAGTGAAGATGATCGAGACAGTATCCGATAGTGCAAAAGTTTTTTGATCATAGCAATCATTTCATGTAACATAATTATGTGTTATCATTTTACATTACAGATGCGTGAAAGTGACAGGGTAAAGCGCTGGGATCAGCGAAAACAGTGACCTCCAAGATGTATATCTCATTTATACAATTTATTTAATTCATTTAATTTATTTTATTTTTGCTATTTATCGTTTCATTATCGTATTTATTTTATTATATTATTAATTTGTTATAAAATCGTCCTGTGGAGATATTTGAATATTAAATATTGTATGATATGATTTGGACAATGATTGATATTTTATACCTAAGTCTGAAGGTGTATGTTTGAAGATCTAATCGTCATATAATAGTTAACAACAATAGTTAACAAGTATCGACCAAAAAGAATCTCATAACATTTTAACATCTTCATTTATAAATCTACGAAAACTACGAGAACGAATTTAATCGACAAGAGTATTAATATATTACCAAATAATAATGTGATTTGAATGATACATACCAAAATAAATAATTGAGTTTTCCATTTAAATGAACCATGTGCACTGAATCTTATTTCCTTCCATTTTTAATTGTCGCTCCGTGCATAATTTATGAATGCATCGAATCAGTACCGGTACTTTTACGACATTTTCAGGCGAAAATCCGATTGGTGTGGAATGGATGTAAAATCGGTGTAAAATTGGTAGGTGTAAAATCGGTGTAAAAACAGTATGAAAAATGAACAATTACACGATGTACTTTTGGTGTAATATCGGACACAAGATGGTGTTTACCGGAATATCACCAAATTTACATCATTTTTAACTGTGTATTTTCGGTGTATTTTTGGCGTAACCCAATCCGCTAGGGTCTGACGAGACGCCATATTTCCGACATTGATTAAAAAATCGTCAAACTTTGGTGATTGTTTGTTAAATAGTACGAATTTCTACGCAATATTACTATAATGTATGATTTTCTACGAAAAGCTGGCAGAATATGAAGCTTAACGTGACAAAGCTTTTCAAATATTCAGTTGAAGTTCCACTAACTTCATGTTGCCAGAAAATGTCAAGTTCTGCAAGGAGATGAATTTGGGCGAGTTGAAGACTAATACATCTGGGGATCACCGAGGTTAAGCAACATTGGACGCGGTCAGTACTTGGATGGTAAAAGTGAGCTGGGTTCAAATCCTTCTGGGGGTAAATTTTTATTTTTTTAAAATTCAATAATTCCATCAACGTTGAGTAGAGTTTTTCTAAAAATAGGTCGAATTACTATGGAATCGCATCGTTTATTAAATTGTTTAGCCCCATCCTGAAAATTTTTGATGACTGTCAGTGAAGTCACATTGCATACCGTTTCGTACGGTCCCCCTTGATGCGAAAATGCGAGTAAGTCATTTTTTTTGGGTTGGCCGTTTAGCCCCACCTGGCCATTCCGCCCCACCTTCCCCTAATTTTTTCCACCGGACCGTTTTTCGCGAAGGAAGCGATGATGCTGCTGCTCACTTGGCGCGTGTGGTGCGCTTGGCAAATACCTTGCCTCGCACGCTTCCTCTTCCGCGAATTGGCAGTTTGATTTGCTTTCATTTTCCCTACTGCGCATTTCCGATTTCGTCGTGTGACTGATATTTTTTATGACGCACGGCTATGTGCTCACATCCCGCACGGACTTCCGGCGCTCACCATTGCTCACTCCTCACGAACATTATTATAATCATAATTTTCACTAGAGGACTCAACAATCACGAAACTACTATAGCTTTCAGGATAAACTCCATATTTGGCCGGGTTTGAATAATTATAGAAAATCTGAAAAGCGTTTCGCAAGGAGTATTATACAAAATTTTGACAAATTATTGTGTTACGCGAGAAAATATAAAGTGGACCTACTACTTAAAATTGATACCACGGTGATAGATTTCGAGTATGAAAAAGTAAAACAGTTCACATCACGGATACATGATCTCGGTAGAGGTTCGGCAGTCTTCGCCGGATAATAACGTGTTGAATCGTATTGTATGACGTCAAACATCATCATCGCCCACGGGCAGTCGTACACTAATTTTCCCCCAACATTGACACTGATAATTCAGAATTTTCTGAACATTTTCAGTTTTTCCGAACCTGATCAAATCATTTCTAAAGGAACTAATTTCTAAAGAAAACAACCTAAAAAATCGGATTTGATTCTTAGGATTCGTTGGAAATATGATTTGTTGCGTAGGATGCGAAGAAAAATTACAGAAACTTCGAAGGAAGTAGTGTTTGAATCTTATCTCGTTCGACGTCGATTGACAAGAACTGCCACCACATCCGAGAAGTGTCAACTTTACTTCCTTACACAACGCGTTTCCTTAATTCTGTACACCATATTAGGAAATGAATCATAACATGAGGTAACGCAGGTCATGCCAAACAAACAAGGAGAACATATCCGTGTTACATGACTTCTGTTGTTTTTTTTTTATGCTCTAATGATTGTGACAACATTTTCATTTCTCTGAGGTACCCTCAAACCGTTGCTGTGGATATCGTGGGATCCTGTTATGATATCAGCCGGATGTTCTTAGAACAATCTTTCTTTGTGTTGTCATACATGTGTAGTAAATATGAAGTAAAACTGTACACGAGTGCTATCGATAACTTTGGCAAAAATCACAGGGTAGGGAGGACCCATAGGAAAGGACTTTGAGCGTTGAACGCATGTTTGGAAATGCTCCTGAAACACACCTGATGAACGGAAGTTTCAAATACCCATCAGATGCGCAAAACACAAGCAAAAAACGACCGTAACTGTGTGCAGGGACATTCTCGGACATGGGTTCCGTGCTCGAAATCCTTGTCTATGGGTCCACTACCTACCCTCTAATTTTTCCCAAAGTTATCGATAACACCTTTAGTGATGAGCAAAAGCAAGACCGAGATCAAGATCATGGTAGTCTTGGTCTTGGTCTTGTTCTTGCACACCCAGTCTTGGTCTTGGTCTTGCGCTGGTACCCTTACCCTACTGAAAAAGATAACATAAAATATCACATAAAGAAATATGTGATGATTTACGTAATAAATTATGAAAAGTTATGACCGAAATCCATACCCAAATTATTACGTGAATTATTACGTATTTTATTATGTGATTTCTTAAATTATCCACCAGATGTATGTATGGCAGGTATTTAGCTTGAATCATCGGCTACTAAACTGATAAAATTTACGAAATAAGTTCCCTTATTTTTTTTTTTTTAACATTAGATATGGCTACGCCATGTTCCAAATAAACTGAATGATAATTAACTTTTTGTGTTTATTTTAATCCTTGCAGACCCGGGGTAGTTTAAAAGATCTTAGCTCAGGGTATTTCAGCAGATTCTTTTTTCTTCCCGTTCTTTCAGGATTTTATCAGTTTGTTGAGATAGTTTGTATTAACCGAGTCCTTTAGTTTACTTCAGAGTGGTATGTTATTCATTTTCGGTTTTGACTGAGGGTTGAGGTGATTGCTGCTTGAGAGGTCTTCTGAGGTTAGGTTCAATCTTGGACAGCTTCTTGGTTCGTGTTTTCGGACTGGTTGTCCGGTTCGTTCCGGGTTCCTTGTCTTTCCTTTGCAGGAGTTACTTCATCCGGAATAAAGCAATTTTCATTTTTGTTACATTACAATATTTCTTTCTTAGCTTATATCACGGACTTATGGACGGAGCGAAACCTGAGTTTATGGGCGAGGGGGGGTGATTATCCGGGGAGTACATTAGGTAGCATGTCGGCCATTTTAAGTGGCACGGTTTACGCGCCATATTCAAACCAGTCGCTCTAGAGAATATTAACTACCAGTGAATTATGGCATCTAGCTCGGATTAATTACTATTTCTTATGTCCTAAAATAATTATTCACATTGTTTTATCAAGAATCAGTAATTTATTTGTATGACTATAGATATGTACTAAAGTAAAACTTGTAAAACTCGAGTATAAATTTATCATACATCCTAACCTATCAAGTTATCAAAACCGAGGTCACAAAAGATTTGTATACTTACCGAGCACGTGGCTGGATTGATATGACTCTTAACTTAACCTGCACATTTCACTAAAACAACTAAGACAACTTGAAATATCCACCCGAAGCTGGAAGGCCCTGGGTGTAAATGTCAACAAATAG
>JAFFZH010010263.1:467-11784 GCA_018420115.1 Euura saliciscinereae | reverse complement strand
GATTCTCACGGGTGTCAACGATAGCCGGGAGGCGGTTGGGGACGTTAGGAGATCCGGGAGGTTCGATAATGAATTTCCGTAATGTGCCGGCAAAATAATAATGTTTAACGAATAAATTAGGAAACAGGACACACACAATAACAGAAACCTCGATACTGGCTCGGAGGCCAAACGTGAAGCGATCGTAAAGATCGAATACTTATGTATCTAAATTATAAAGAACTATTAGTTTTAAACGCTCGTAATTAGAATCGCTCGAACCGATACTTATTACCCTATCGGACGCCGGGTACGGACTAACGCTCGCAATCGTTCGTCTCACAGGACTAGGTCCGTTCTCGACCTTTGGACTCTTACACATTCATACGCATACAAACACGGTAAACATACATACACACTCTAACGCCTACGGATTCTTATAATCGAATCTCGCGCCTATTGTCTAGTCACTTTTGTTAGTTAACACTCGGCCATCCTCCCTTTCACTCGTCCTCGAGTGCGGGGATAGGCACATAGTCCGTATAGCGTTGTGGCGCTTTGCGTACTCGCTGGAGTCGCGCACTGCTTGTGGAGGGTTCGATGTCATTCACGATCTCCTCCTCGGGTATCTCATCTTCGTCGGGGTCACTGAGTTCGTAAGAGGCGTCTTCGGTCGCGCTTTTCTTCCAGCATCTTCACCACGTTGGCAACGTTCGTGTTCCGTACTGCCTTCAACAACGTGAATTTTGTTAGATTACCGATCAGCGCGGATACGTGTTTATTGTATCGCGGGGTAGTGATCAGAGATCCGAGGTGATCGACGTGAACTATGGCGAACGGCCTCGGTCCTGGTGGAATCGGATGCAGTTGTCCCGCTTGCAGTCCTGGTTTTCCCTTGGTCATTATGCACTGCACACACGCGCGAGTGTGATATTTCACGTAACGTCGTGCACCAGGGAAGTAATAAAACGACAGTAGTTTGGCCAGGGTGCGTTCGAGACCTGGATGACCTTGGAGGTCGTGGAATCGAATGACCAGGCTTTTTCTCATCGCTTTTGGTACCACATAAAACAGCTTGTCCCCGTTTCTCTTGTAGAGAATTCCCGTAATACACTCGAAATCGTTCACTTCACCCTTTTCACGCGCGGTTCGCGAACTCACAGGTTTTAACAAGATTTCTTTCTTTTTGCGTAAATCGCCATCCGCATACTGATACATTGAGATCTCATCCTCTTCGCTCAATATAGTAAACACACCGCTCAATCGCTGTACAATCTCACACTCATTTTCTGGTTGCCCTATTGGCGCTCTGCTGAGAGCGTCAACGTGTGCGAGCTTCGTACCCGGTCGGTGGCTCACTTCGTAATCGAAATCAGCCAGGTCGTTCGCCCATCTGGCAACCTGTGCGTTTTTCGTTTTCTCAGTGTTTAAGCACAGGAGTGCCTGATAGTCCGTGACAATTTTGAATGGTATATTGATCAACAAATTGCGCAGTCGTCCCACAGCCCATACGATTGCTGTCAGTTCTAATTTACCTGCGTGGTAATTCTTTTCGGGCTCGCTCGTTCGACGACTAATCGCGTACACAAGTCGTAGGCGATTATTCGTGTCACGTTGCAATAGCATCGCTGCTAACCCTCGAGCGCTCGCATCTGTATGTAATTCGGTAGGCTTTTTCGGATCGAACGCTTGGAGTACTGGTCCGTTGGTTAGCGCTAGTTTCAAGTTTTCAAATGCATTGCTTACGTCATCGTTCCACAAAAGGGATGATCCTTTTTCAATAACCCGTACAACGGACCGGCAATCTCTGCGAACTTTGGTACAAAGCGTCTGAAGAAACTCGTCATGCCTAAGAATCGACGGACACCGTGAACATCTCCTGGCACGAGATATTCCGCGATGGCTTTAACTTTACTTTCTCCGTGTTCGATGCCGTCTTTAGAGATCTGAAAACCGAGGTGAGTAACCTTTTCTTTCAGGAATTTGCATTTTGACAGCTTGATCGTTAAACCCGCGTTACGTAAAGCTTCGAATACTGCGATTAATCTTTCTTTCAGGTCGGTCCAGTCTTTTCCAGGAATAAATATGTCGTCGAGATAAAATAACACGACTTGATTGCGTAACGGTCCTAACGCTTTGTACATAGCCTTTGAGAAATAGAAAGGGCTGTTCATTAACCCAAACATCATTCTAGTGAACTCACCCGTCTCGTCAGGTGTGATGAATGCAGTTTTCGGGCGTGCGTCTTCGCTCAACGGTGCTTGAAGATAACCGTGTGCTAAATCTAGCGTGATGTAAAGCGAACTGTCTCCTATTTTAGATAAATGATCGTCTAGATCGGGGAGTGGAAAATGCAATCTTTCTGTTTGTTTATTCAATTTCCGATAATCGACTACTAATCGGTATTCTCCGTTAGCTTTTTTAAGTAAGAGAACTGGGCTCGCATAAGACGAGTCAGTTTCGGTCACGATCCCCTCGCGTTTCCACTCGCCGACTATCGATCGGATAACATCGCGTTCTTTATCGCTCGCTCTATACGGTTTACTACTTACGGGCTTTGCATCAGGTAATTCTCGGATTTCCATTCTTACGCTATCAGAACATCCTAATTCTTGTAGGTTTGTCGCGACACAGTTGCGATACTGATTTATTACACTTAACAAGTCCTCTACGATTTCCTCTGGTAGGTCGATGCCGACGTCGATGTCTCCGCGAACGATGGGTTGTCTCGTGATGATGTGGTCCAGCGTTGGTAACTGCGACACCTGACCGCGTAGGTGCGCCTTGTTACTTTTCACGGTTTGTTGCGATGTACTGAGGTTGAGGACAGGTAGAGCGTACACCTGGTCCTCCATCTGAACGTCAATAACATTAATCGAACGGGGTGGCAGTTCGATCTGAATTCGCTTATCGAGATTAGCGTCTCGATTCGGCGGTAGACACTCGCTTCGTTTAAACATTAATTCGTGTCCGACCTTGTAAAATTCGACGTACGGTGCTTCGGTAAACGTGCGTCCTACTATCACGTCAACTGTTTGTGCATTATCGGGTACCACACGCAGACTCACTTCGTCCACTAACACGTCGTCAACCGTCATCGATGCACATACTACGCCTGGAGACCTCACTTTGAATTGTTCAGGTCCGAAACTTTTCAGCTCGGTCACTCTCGGTATGACCTCGAACTGTTCAAACAATGCCACGGAGGCTTTGATGGTGCACTCCGAGCTCCCGGGGTCGATCAGTGCACTTAGTTCACTCGCGTTCACGCGAATCATTTTAAGATATTTGTTGACCGCGGATCGATCGTTGCCGTCAATTACGTTGACCGTTCTTGGAGTCGTACTGTTTACCACAGTGCAGTGGCGTTGGGTATGGCCCGTGCCGTTGCACTTCAAACATTTCAGGATGCGTCTCGGTTCGGTGCAGTCTCTCGAAAGATGTCCGTATTTGTTACAATTATAACACAGAGGTTGTCCTTGTTCGTTAGTTAGCGGTGGACGTTTATCTCCGCTGCGCTCCGGATTTGCAGGCTTCTTCGCTGGATTAGGGTGTGCGGGAGGGGTTGAGCCTCCGCTCGGTTTCGTTTTGTTTGGATCACTCTCCCTTTGGAGTTTGATTCGCTCGACTCGTTGACTGATCATACGATCGTACTGCAAAATGTCATGGAGGAGCTCGTTGTTGCTTTCATGATTACGAGCTGCCATTGCGTTGCACAACTCGCGCGACCAGAGTCCGACGAGTATTTGCTCCTTCGTGTCGGCTAAGCCCAGCGTTACGTCGTTACAAAGTTTTGCCTTTGCATAAAATAGGTACACAAATCTTCGGTCTTCTGCTGCACTCGGTCGATCATGCGTTTCCACTGGATCGTCGTGCTTTCGCTGGTCACAAAAGTAGATCGGAATGCTGCTTGAAACTGATCCCAGGTTGCGACATCATGGGCATTCATCAGGAACCATTCCCTCGCTCCATCCTTCAGGTGTGTGCGTGCTGCTTCCAGTGCGAAGTTTTCTGGCCACTGGTGCAGGCGCTTCATACCTTCGATTGTTTGGATCCAGTCTCTGGCATTGATACTGCCGGTATTACCAGTATAATCACCGATATTTGAACTGAGGTCGGGCGTGACGTGGAACGTAGGGACTGTTTGTTGACGTTGCTCGGCTATTCCACCGGCCTGTGGAGCATTGTTCATGGTGATACGTTCAAGCATAGTCTGTAACATCATGTCCCGCCTTCGTCCTTCCTCGACCAATGCCCAAACGGCGTTCTCGAGCCCGCTGTTGCTATGCCGATGATCTGTTGATCTGTTCCGTGAGTCGGAAAGGTCATCTATCTCCATGTCGCTCGTTTGGCTTATGTTTCCCGCTCTCTGTCCACTCGTTCGTCCAGCGTGAAGACCAATTGCGCCGTTTGCATGCGCGCCGGGTACTTCCTTCGAAATCGCTCCTCTTCCGGCGCCTCTTCCACGGCCCTCTGAAGCTGTGCCGCCATGCATTAAGGGATGAATTGGCCGGTGCCGGATTTTGCGAATCTGGGTTGCCAACATTACCCGAATGCGGCATGTTGTGTTCGAAGAATTGTTCAAAATCTTTTTCTAGCGCTGTCGCGATCCGATCGTTCATTTCGTCACTTTCCGGTTCGTTATTCACTCGCGTACTCCGTTTTACTTTCGCGTCGTGGCGGCCACGTTTACGCACAACGTTCGTTGGCCACGTTTTCGCAAAACTTTCGTTTTTCCGATTTTTGTTCACTCCCGAATTTCCCGGAGCGTTCAGACCGACAAATGAATTGTAATCCCACTTCTGAATTGTTAACGATAGATAGAGGCGGTTGGGGACGTTAGGATATCCGGGAGGTTCGATAGTGAATTTCCGTAATGTGCCGGCAAAATAATAATGTTTATTGAATAAATTAGGAAACAGGACACACAATAACAGGAACCTCGATACTGGCTCGGAGGCCAAACGTGAAGCGATCATAAAGATCGAATACATACTTATGTATGTAAATTATAAATAACTATTAGTTTTAAACGCTCGTAATTCGAATCGCTCGAACCGATACTTATTACCCTATCGGACGCTGGGTACGGACTAACGCTCGCAATCGTTCTCTATCGTTCGTCTCACAGGACTAGGTCCGTTCTCGACCTTTGGACTCTTACACATTCATACGCATACAAACACGGTAAACATACATACACACTCTAACGCCTACGAATTCTTATAATCGAATCTCGCGCCTATTGTCTAGTCACTTTTGTTAGTCAACACGGGGTTTGGTCTCCGGGGGTTTTCGGGGTCGCTGATTCCAAATTCGGAGTCAGATTTTGGAAATTCAAAATGGCGGCTGAACTATGGCCGTCATAATTTAAAAAAAAATTAGGATTCTTCCATCGAGGCTTACTATATGGGGGTTTTCAGGGTCCCTGGTTACAAATCTGAGCTCAAATGACGAAAATAAAAAAGCCAGACCCAAGAGAACGGCCTTGAAACCTTAATAGGACGGTTATCTCGGAAATCGGTGTTCGCAGGTTCTTAGGGTCGCTGGCTTTGGGGATGAGCTTGATTATTCAAAATCACTCATAAGTCAATCATTTCACCACTCATCATTACATATTTAGATCGTTGGTAGCGCAATAGAGACTGAAACAGCAAAAATATGACCGGAAACCGCGTCAACGAACAGTTAGACGGCTATCCACGGTCTCTCATACATCCCAAATTGGTATCTCTCGTGTCTGGAAATGTATGACAGTAAACTCAGCTGCCCGTATTTGCCCGTGTGGGAACTGCATACCTCAGTATATTAAAATAATCCTAAAATTGCTCCAAAATCAGCATACAAATATTCATATCACCAAGTTGCATTGTTTTTATCTCCGCGTGTAATCAGTTTTCAGTTTTTGTATAATCAGTTTTTATTTTCCATAACCATCTCAAGCTTTGGAAATTATATTGACACTTACGAATATTTCACGCTATCCAAAATATATTCACAAATATACATCATAATGTCTTTGGTCAATTAGTCTGATAGTAATATTTTTGAAAATAAATGTATATTAGTAAGCCTCGATGGAAGAATCCTAATTTTTTTTAATTATGACGGCCATAGTTCAGCCGCCATTTCGAATTTCCAAAATCTGACTCCGAATTTGGAATCAGCGACCCCGAAAACCCCCGGAGACCTAACCCCGTGAGAATCAAATTTGTTTTACGGGTTTGCCGAGATTTTGACCACAGAAACCGATTTTTTCCCACTGTGCGTCGTGGGCTGGGATCGCAGCAAAGCGACGAGTGCGTTGTTTACGACGAACGAGCGATCCGCGGGCACCGACGACCCACTCTTTGACTGGCACCTTTTCCCCCGGGAGAAACTTGATTTACAAAGTTGAGGGCGAACTGGTGGAAGTTTATCGACTTTTACCAGCAACTACAGGGTCGCATGTGCGGCCCAACAACCGCCGAGGCCAATAAGGCGCGAGAGAAGGCGCGCCGACGGGCCGAGGATCACGGGTACAACAGGCGAGCCAAAGATGCGCAAGCGACGCGAAGGAGGTGCAAAAGCCCGTAAGTGGGTCAAGGAATAGAGGACGAGACTCGAGGCGGAGAAAGCCGCCCTCGAGGCAAAAGCCGCAGAGCGGCGAGCCGGATCGTCGACGGCGGACCAACCCGTCGCCGCGCCGCCACAGGCCACTGTGAAGGTGTTCAAACTCATGCCGACGATGTCTTCACGGCGGTACCACATCGCATACGACACGACGGTGGAGCACGAGTTTCTCAAGCGTGCTTTTAAACCAAAAACAGACTTTGAGAAAACCGTTTTACCCACGCGGTGGACACACTTGCCCCTGAAGAAGGCCGACGATATTCTCGCGCTGTGGGAGATGGCGTTCGTCACACCGCCAAAAATTCGCAAGAAGTTTGCAGGATATCTTACGACGAACGGCGTCGACGTTTCGTTTACCTGCGGTCGCAAGCCGCGCAAAGGCGACGATCAGCCGACAACGACACCGGGGAGATGGAAGCGGAAAAGGACGGCGGACGGTGATGATACACCGACAGGTAGACCGACAAGGACGCCTAAACGGAGAAAGATGGACGCCTAAACGGAGAAAGATCGACGACAGCGGGAAGACGGAGGAGTCGCCGGACGTCAAGAGCCGTTTCGTCGGAGCCGGGCAAAAGGGGATCATCGACGACTACGCGAGAACCATCGGACTCGACCCCGGCGTAAAGCTGCTGTTTGCCGGAGTCGAGGTCACGGGCGACAAACGCGACAGGACGGAGGTCAAGCAGATACGTGTCGACGGGGATGATTATCGATTCCGCGTCGGCGAACACACCAGAAAGGTGATTCAAGAGAAACAAACGTGGAAGGTCGACCGAGAGAACGCCAGAATACTGCGCGACGAGTTCCCCTTGCTGAACACGAACAATCCAAACGACGGACGTCGCGTCACGGAATATCGGCTGAGACATTTCGAACTCTGCCAGAACATCTACTCTCGACGATCCATCGCACGCCTCAGGTTTGGCAAACAGATTTGCGTGCGCAGCTACGTCGACAAAACGATCCAGTACCGGGCGAGGCCGGACCGCAAGAAGAAGAAGAAAAGCAACAAGGGGAAGAAGAGACGGCAGGAAAGCCGGTCGGAGGAGCCGAAGAAACGACCGGAGAACGACGCGGTGCCGAAGGGGAAAAAGTCGAGGAAAAAACCGAAGAACGCGGTACCGGAGCCAACGAAAAAGCCGAGAAAATGGAAAAAGAGAAAATATCCTGCGAATCAGATGCGCCGAATGCGGAGGAAGGCGGAGAAATTGTTGAGGAAGCTGGACGAGAAGGAGGCACCCCAGAAGCGGAGCCACAGACTCCCGCAGAAGCGGCGAAGCGTCCGTCGAGATCGAGAGTCCGGCGAAGACTTGAGGAACAGTATGTTGTTGTTGTTGACCCGACGCGACGACGATCGCCAGCCAGACCGAGTTCCGTCACGTCGGCCGGGGCGCACGACGACACGTCCAGCTGTTCCGAGGGACGAGAATATGACGACGGTCGTCGGCAACCTCGGATCCACCTTGACGATAGCGGAGAAGGTGAGCAAATCTATCGCATCTGCAGTGTCAAATTTCAGATGGACCGCGGAGGAGGAGTTTCGGCCGAAGATGAAAAAGCCCGGGACACGAGTTGCCGCATCGAGTTCGCGCGCCATGGACGTTGACGACGACGACGACGACAACGGGGTTTTCCACCCTAAGAAGACCAGGTCCGGGTCGTCGTCGACAACGCCCCGCAAGGATAATAAGGGACGGAAGAGTGTTCCGACCAAGGGTGGTACGACACCGAGTCGGAAACTGTCGACGGGTCGCGGTACGAGAAGTCCGCCGACGTCCGGAGAGAGGGTCACTTCCAAATCGGACAGTTCCGACGACGGGGTTTTCCACCTTAAGAAGCCCAGCGGCAAGCACAATGAGGGACAGAAGAGTGTTCCGACCGAGGGTACACGGAGTCGGAGCAAGTCTTCGACGCCCGGCAAGACCATCTCTCGTGCAAAGGGCGATGACGGGGTTTTCGCGCGGAAAAGACCCAAATCCGGGTCGTTGACGCCCAGCAGGGATGCCGAGTCACCGAGGCCGAAACAGCCGAGACTGTCCGAAATGGATTGGCAAGACTCGCCGGGCAGATCCGGATCCGCATCGACGACACCCCGCAGCGAACCGGCTGCAACGCCGACAACGACGACGAGGATGTCGCCGCCCAAGAGTAGCGGTAGTAGGGGGTCGAAAAGGTCAAGGACCACCGGGTGTGTATTCCAGGATCGTTCCCCCCCCCCCCACACACACACCATTGCTGTCGCGTTTCTTTAATTGTAAAATTATTTTCAAATCACAGCCCAACTCCCGCCGAGGCGACGACGTCGTCGGGCGTGAAGAAGCTACGCGCGCTCATCGCGTTGGGCGACACGACGATGCCGGGCTGGACACACAAATGGCAGCTCGGACCGACGAAAACGTACGACAAACGATTGAATGACCGCGCGCGGTACGGGGAAAAGAACATTCACCTCGTATACGTCGACGAGTATCTGACGACCCAGTTGTGCAACGAGTGCAACGAACGGATGTACGTGGCCAAGAGTCGGGACCGGTACGTACATTGCCCTCGATGCAAAATCACTTTGAACCGTGACGTCAACGCCGGGGAAAACATCCGCCAGCTCGCACTGCATCGCGAGGGAATGGTCCCGGTGGGGTACGTCAAGCGTCCCGAGAACTTTGAGCGCGGATCCACGCAAGAACGCAGGAAGAAGAAGAAGCCCGACACAGACACAAGTGCAGGTAAGAATCAACTCGAAGCGAAAAACAGACCTGACCTGGCCAAAATTCGAAAAAAAGCATTGCCAAATTCGTCGTCGGGTGGACGCGTCGCAGGTGTTGACGGTTTTGTTGGCATGACAAATGGGGACGGTGTTTCGTGCTACGCAAATGCCACTCTGCAGTGTATATTCCACTGTTCGGAAATATTCCGCGAGTTGATCGGGTCGAATAACGCTAACGACGAAGACGCCGCTTTAAAAAGTTTTGCCCGTTCCTACAACGACGCGCGTAGCGTTCCCGACGCAACCCCGTTAGATTCATTCGAGGTTCGAGAATTCGTGGGTTGCCCATTCACCGATCGCGTACAACAACAAGACGTACTTGACTTTTTAACGGCTATTTGCGAGAAATCCGGTCTAGTCCGACAAGCGATCGAACATGAACTTGTCATAATCACGAGATGTAACAACAACGATTGTGAAGAAGACGACTCTTATCGCGTACAAGCAAATCGTATTTTAGCGATACCCGTAACGTCGTTCGTCACACCGGGTGTGGAAAGTCCGGCAAATTTACAAGATTTGCTGGACAACGCTTCGTCGCAACCCAATAAACACAGGTACGTCGAATATACGTATATTAAACGTGTCCAATGTGGAAAGTCGGCATACGTGGAAAAATTATACGTGGACCACACATCATTCAAACAACGTATCTTGTATACCAGGAAAACCCGTGGAAAACACGTGGAAAACACGTTTCTGTGTGCTGGTATATTCCACATGTTTTCCACCGTATAAAAAGTGTTTTTTACACGTGTAATCCATGGTATATTTTTGGTCTCGATGTCCGCGTGCCCTACCTAATTTTCACCTCTCAAAAATGCTGTTGAACAAGTCCCATAGTACAGCAGATATTATGTACCTCAAACTTCGTATTCATCGTAATAGCTGGCAGCAGCGCGAGGATAAGAGATTGGTTTCACACACGAGAGGTTCCCGGATCGAATCCCCATGAAGTCACTTTTTTTTTTTTTTTTAATTCTTTAATTTTCAATTGTCTTTCATTAATAACGGTTTTTTATTATTAATAATACATCATCCCTTATAAAAAAGTTGGTTGTCACGATTATTTATCGCATCTATCGCTGGACCTCGCATCTAATCGCTGGACCTCGCATGATCTCGCATGATCTCGCATTTCCGTAACCACCTTTCCGCGATTCCGATTGGACGGCGGTGACGCCGCTCGGATCTGACTTCGCACCGCTCGGAGCTGTTCGCCGGAAATTCTGCTCGGGGCGCGCGAAAAATATGACTGCCGGCCGTCGCTGTCACAAACTGCATATCAGTTATTGACACGGTTAGAAGCAAAATAATTCTCGCGATATACGCGTTCGCTCGAAATGTGCTCGGAAAATATGACTGCTGGTCGGCCATCACGATTAAGGAGGTTCCGCAGTAGAAATAGGAAATGACAGAGGACCGTGAAATTTTTACACGAGATTGTTCTTATGAAAATAAGATTTTATTCTTGCAAAGCGCAGATTGTGCGAGTAGGTTATGAGGTTGGCGACAGTGTTGGTTTGATTCTCATGTCTGATTAGCTCGCGACCATGGAGTAGAAGGAGACATATCTTGAAAGAAAAAAGTGTCTCACGGTAAAGGGGGCGCTACGAACGAGTCTGTACCGCAGAGATCCGGGCTGACGTGAGCGCGTGCACCAGATACCACGTAACCCCCATCCTCTTTTCCGCGTAACCATAGTGACCATGGACATGGCTACGTGTATCTGATGCGCGCGCCTACGTCAGCCCGGATCTCTGCGGTACATTCACGGAGTAATAAACTCCGTGGTACATTCGTCGCTGGAAATGAGTTATCGTCGCTGAACTAGCGACATCATGAAAAGGCACCTTTATCCTGAACCATGAACCATTCATTTATCGCTGGTTCTCGCATTTCCACACCTTTTCGCGATGCCGATTGGACGGCGGGGACGCCGCTCGGATCGAGCTGTTC